>WQNJ02000506.1:0-82305 GCA_016584745.2 Phylloscopus trochilus trochilus | reverse complement strand
GTAGGGGCAGAGCAGGTGCCGCGTGTCCTCGTGGATCAGGCGGAAGTGGCTGTCCACCTCCGAGTACAGCGACGAGCGGTACTGGCACACCTGGGAAAATCCCGGGAAAACGGGGAGGGGGAGAGGGGAAAGGGAAGGAGAGAGGAGAGGAGAGGAGAGGAGAGGAGAGGAGAGGAGAGGAGAGGAGAGGAGAGGAGAGGAGAGGAGAGGAGAGGAGAGGAGAGGAGAGGAGAGGAGAGGAGAGGAGAGGAGAGGAGAGGAGAGGAGAGGAGAGGAGAGGAGAGGAGAGGAGAGGAGAGGAGAGGAGAGGAGAGGAGAGGAGAGGAGAGGAGAGGAGAGGAGAGGAGAGGAGAGGAGAGGAGAGGAGAGGAGAGGAGAGGAGAGGAGAGGAGAGGAGAGAGAGGAGAGGAGAGGAGAGGAGAGGAGAGGAGAGGAGAGGAGAGGAGAGGAGAGGGAAAAAGAAAAAGAAAAAGGAAAAGGAAAAAGGAGAAAGGGAAAAGGGAAAAAGGAAAAAGGAAAGGGAAAAGGAGAAAGGGAAAAGGGAAAAGGGAAAAAGGAAAAAGGAAAGGGAAAAGGGAAAAAGGAAAAAGGAAAGGGAAAAGGGAAAAAGGAAAAAGGAAAGGGAAAAGGAGAAAGGGAAAAGGAAGAAGGAAGAAGGAAGAAGGAAGAAGGAAGAAGGAAGAAGGAAGAAGGAAGAAGGAAGAAGGAAGAAGGGAAAAGGGAAAAGGGAAAAGGGAAAAGGGAAAAGGGAAAAGGGAAAAGGGAAAAGGGAAAGGAAAAGGGGAAAAGGGAAAAGGGAAAAGGGAAAAGGGAAAGGGAAGGAGGAAAAGGGAGGAAAAAGGAGGAAAAAGGAAAGGAGGAAAAAGGAAAGGAGGAAAAAGGAAAAGAGGAAAAAGGAAAAGAGGAAATGTATCCAAATTTCAGGATAAAAAACTCCCAGCAAAGCCCTGCCTGGGGGACTTTCAGGAGCTGTTCCAGGTGGAAGTGGGGCTGGGGGTTTGGGGGGGTTGGAAGGCAGGGGGGGCAGGGATCCCGGGGCTTTCAGCAGTTTGGCCGCGGGATGTGGGAAAACCCCAAGGAAAAGGGAGAAATCCCAGGGATTTCAGCAGCAGGATGTGGGAAAATTCTGGTTAAGAGGGGGAAAATTCCCTGTTTTTCCATACTTGGCACACACAGGGAATTCCTGTGGGATTTCTGGGGGCTGAATTCGGGATTTTTGGGCACCAAATCCTCATTTTTCCATACTTGGCACACACAGGGAATTATTCTGGGATTTCTGGGGGCTGAGTTTGGAATTTTTGGGCACCAAATCCCGGGAATTTCCATCTCTGGCACACACAGGGAATTCCTGTGGGATTTCTGGGGGCTGAATTCGGGATTTTTGGGCACCAAATCCTTATTTTTCCATACTTGACACACACAGGGAATTCCTCCGGGATTTCTGGGGGCTGAATTGGGAACTTTTGGGCATCAAATCCTTATTTTTTCCATACTTGGCACACACAGGGAATTACTCTGGGATTTCTGGGGGCTGAGTTCGGAATTTTTGGGCATCAAATTCCGGAATTTCTGTATCAGGCACACACAGGGAATTATTCTGGGATTTCTGGGGGCTGAGTTTGGAATTTTTGGGCACCAAATCCCGGGAATTTCTGTATCAGGCACACACAGGGAATTATTCTGGGGGCTGAATTGGGAATTTTTGGGCACCAAATCCCGGGGATTTCCATCTCAGGCACACACAGGGAATTCCTGTGGGAATTTTGGGGTGGGAGCTGGGAATTCCAGGTGATTTTTTTCCCTACCTGGCAGACGTAGGGCATCTCCCCGGGTTTGTGGGTGTCCTTCATGTGCTGCAGGAAGAGCGGCTCGCTCTCGAACGCCCACTCGCAGATCTTGCACTTGGCTGCCCCAAAGGCAGGGAAAAAACGTGAGATTGGGGAAAAACGGGGAGTTTGAGGGGTGGGGGAAAGGAGGGGAGGGGAAGGGGAAGGGAAGGAGAAAGGGAAAAGGGAAGGGAAGAGGAAAGGAGAGAGGAAAGGAGAGAGGAAAGAAGTGAGGAAAGAGGAAAAGGAAGGGAAAAGGAAAAGGAAAAGGAAAAGGAAAAGGAAAAGGAAAAGGAAAAGGAAAAGGAAAAGGAAAAGGAAAAGGAAAAGGAAAAGGAAAAGGAAAAGGAAAAGGAAAAGGGGAAAGGAAAAAGGAAAAAGGAAAAAGGAAAGGAAAGGAAAGGAGAGGAAAGGAGAGGAAAGGAGAGGAAAGGAGAGAAAGGAGAGGAAAGGAGAGGAAAGGAAAAGGAAAGGAAAAGGAAAGGAAAAGGAAAGGGAAAGGGAAAGGGAAAGGGAATGGGAAAAGAAAGGAAAGGGGAAAGGAAAAAGGAAATAGAAAAGGAAAAAAGGAAATAGAAAAGGAAAAAGGAAATAGAAAAGGAAAAAGGAAAAAGGAAAGGAAAAAGGAAAGGGAAAAGGGAAAAGCGAAAAGGGAAAAGCGAAAAGGGAAAAGGGAAAAGGAAAGGGAAAAGGGAAAAGGAAAAAGGAAAGGAAAAATGTATGCAAATTTAAGGATAAAAAACTCCCAGGAAAGCACTGCCTGGGGGACTTTCAGGAGCTGTTCCAGGTGGAAGTGGGGCTGGGGAAGTGAAACGTGGGCGGGGTTTGGGGTGGCTTTGCTGGGACAGCTTTCCCTCCTCACACTCCCACTAAATCCAAGAGGAAAATCCCAATAAAATCCCAAACAGCAGGGGAAGCACTGGCTGTGGACTCCTGGGGCTGTGCACGTTCTCCAGGTGCAAATGGGGCTGGAGTAGTGACACCTGGCTGGGATTTGGGGTGGATTTTGGGATGCAAGGGGTGAGGGAGGAGCCATGACTTTCCCTCCACGACCTCCCAAGAGGAAAATCCCATTTAAATCCCCAAAAAAACCCCAGGAGAAGCACTGACTGCTGGACAACTGGGGCTGTGCACGTTCTCCAGGTGCAAATGGGGCTGGAGAAGTGACACCTGGCTGGGATTTGGGGTGGATTTTGGGATGATGTCCATGAAGGGACAAGAGAGGAGCCACAACTTTCCCTCCACGACCTCCCAAGAGGAAAATCCCATTTAAATCCCCAAAAAAACCCCAGGAGAGGCACTGACTGCTGGACTCGTAGGGGCTGTGCACGTTCTCCAGGTGCCAGGTGGGGCTGGAGAAGTGACACCTGGCTGGGATTTGGGGTGGATTTTGGGATGACATCCAGCAAGGGACAAAGGAGGAGCCACAACTTTCCTTCCATAAACTCCCAAGAGGAAAATCCCATTTAAATCCCCAAAAACCAGGAGAGGCACTGACTGCTGGACTCGTAGGGGCTGTGCACGTTCTCCAGGTGGCACTGCAGCTGGAAGGGCGTGCTGAAGTGGCGGGTAGCAGTGCTGGCAGATGGTGTGCACGTCCACCTCGCCGTTCTGCTGGTCCAGCTCCACGTGGTGCTTCATGTGGTTCATGAACCTGCAGGGGCGGCGAGGCCAGAGACTCAGCCCGGGAAACTGGCTCTGTGTGGCATTCCCAGCTCCTCTCTGGGATATTCCTGGGGAATTCCTGGGGAATTCCTCACTGGGTTTGTTCTTGAGGTGCCGGTGCCCACATCCCACTGCCCCACCGTTCATCATTCCCACATTCCCAGCTCCTCTCTGGGGTTATTCCTGGGGAACTCCTGGGGAATTCCTCACTGGGTTTGTTCTTGAGGTGCCGGTGCCCACATCCCACTGCCCCACCGTTCATCATTCCCACATTCCCAGCTCCTCTCTGGGGTATTCCTGGGGAACTCCTGGGGAATTCCTCACTGGGCTTGTTCTTGAGGTGCTGGTGCCCACATCCCACTGCCCATCATTCATCATTCCCAGATTCCCAGCTCCCTTCTGGGATATTCTGGGGGATTCCTGGGGGATTCCTCACTGGGTTTGTTCTTGAGGCCCTGGTGCCCAGTCCCACTGCCCCACCGTTCATCATTCCCACATTCCCAGCTCCTCTCTGGGATATTCCTGGGGAATTCCTGGAATATTCCTGGGGAATTCCTCACTGGGCTTGTTCTTGAGGCACTGGTGCCCACATCCCACTGCCCCATCATCGTTCATCATTCCCAGCTCATTCCCAGCTCATTCCCAGTTACTGCCGGGTTACCCCAGCCAATTAACAGCTAATTAGCAGCTCATTGACAGCTGCTGGCTCACCGGATGTTGTTCTTGAGGCGCTTGGTGCAGTGTGGGCAGCGGAAGGAGGTGGGCACCCTGGGGCAGGGGGGCACGGCCGCGCCCTTGCCCCCGTCCCGCCCGTAGTAGAACTCATCCACCAGCATGATCAGCTTGGCCTGGGCGGGGTCGGCCCCGCCCTCACCTGGCTCAGGTGCAGCCTTGGGCGGGGGTCGGGGGCGGGGGCTGGGGGCCGCGCCCTGGGCGGGGCTGGGGGCCTTGGCCGAGGGCGGGGCGGGCTCGGAATCCAGGGATTTGCGTTTCTTCAGGAATTCCACCAGCTCCGGGCAGCAGTACTGGGAACGGGAGCAACGGGGCAATTAACGGGGTGATTAACGGCTCCTCCTTAGAGTGGGGCTGGCGTAATTAGCACAGAGGGTTTGAACTGGGCCTGAGGTCAATCCCTGCTCCTTTAAACTGGGGCTAGAATTAATCTCTGCTCGTTAAATTTGGTACGGAATTAATCCCGACTCATTGAACTGGGTCTGGAATGAATCCCCACTCATTAAATTGGATCTGGAATGAATCCCCACTCA
The DNA here is from genome assembly GCA_016584745.2 of Phylloscopus trochilus trochilus. Classification (NCBI taxonomy): domain Eukaryota; kingdom Metazoa; phylum Chordata; class Aves; order Passeriformes; family Phylloscopidae; genus Phylloscopus; species Phylloscopus trochilus. Next base: position 77,549 of record WQNJ02000506.1, on the reverse strand, counting down.
TTAAACTGGGTCTGGAATGAATCCCCACTCAATAAATTGGATACAGAATGAATCCCCACTCATTAAGATGGACACAGAATAATTAATTGAGCCGGGTCTGGAATCAAAGCCCCCACTCTAGAAGGAGTCCCCACTGACTAAGGCAGCTCTGCAATGAATCCCCACTCATTAAACCGGGTCTGGAATGAATCCTCACTCATTAAACCGGGTCTGGAATGAGTCCCCCCCTCACTAAACCGGGTCTGGGATGAGTCCCCCCTCACTAAACCGGGTCTGGGATGAATCCCCACTCATTAAACTGGGCCTGGAATGAATCCCCCCTCACTAAACTGGGTCTGGAATGAATCCCCCCTCACTAAACCGGGTCTGGAATGGATCCCCCCTCTCTAAGCTGGGTCTGGAATGAATCCCCCCTCACTAAACCGGGTCTGGAATGAGTCCCCCCTCACTAAACTGGGTCTGGAATGAATCCCCCCTCACTAAACCGGGTCTGGAATGAGTCCCCCCTCACTAAACCGGGTCTGGAATGAGTCCCCCCTCACTAAACTGGGTCTGGAATGAATCCCCCCTCACTAAACCGGGTCTGGAATGAGTCCCCCCTCACTAAACTGGGTCTGGAATGAATCCCCCCTCACTAAACCGGGTCTGGAATGAGTCCCCCCTCACTAAACTGGGTCTGGAATGAATCCCCCCTCACTAAACCGGGTCTGGAATGAGTCCCCCCTCACTAAACTGGGTCTGGAATGAATCGCCACTCATTAAACTGGGTCTGGAATGAATCCCCCCTCACTAAACTGGATCTGGAATGAATCCCCCCTCACTAAACCGGGTCTGGAATGAATCCCCCCTCACTAAACTGGGCCTGGAATGAATCCCCCCTCACTAAACTGGGTCTGGAATGAAATCCCCCCTCACTAAACCGGGTCTGGAATGAATCCCCACTCACTAAACCGAGTCTGGAATGAATCCCCATTCATTAAACTGGATCTGGAATGAATCCCCACACATTAAACTGGGTCTGGAATGAATCCCCACTCACTAAACTGGGCCTGGAATGAATCCCCACTCATTAAACCGGGTCTGGAATGAATCCCTACTCACTAAACCGGATCTGGAATGAATCCCCACTCATTAAACTGGGTCTGGAATGAATCCCCCCTCTCTAAACTGGGTCTGGAATGAGTCCCCCCCTCACTAAACCGGGTCTAGAACGAATCCCCCCTCACTAAACTGGGTCTGGAATGAATCCCCACTCACTAAACCGGGTCTGGAATGAATCCCCCCTCATTAAACTGGGTCTGGAATGAATCCCCACTCACTGAACTGGATCTGGAATGAATCCCCACTCACTAAACTGGATCAGGAATGAATCCCCACTCATTAAACTGGGTCTGGAATGAATCCCCCCTCACTAAACTGGATCAGGAATGAATCCCCACTCATTAAACTGGGTCTGGAATGAATCCCCCACTCACTAAACCGGGTCTGGAATGAATCCCCCCTCACTAAACCGGGTCTGGAATGAATCCCCCCCTCACTAAACCGGGTCTGGAATGAATCCCCCCTCACTAAACTGGGTCTGGAATGAATCCCCACTCACTGAACTGGGTCTGGAATGAATCCCCACTCACTAAACCGGGTCTGGAATGAATCCCCCCTCACTAAACTGGGTCAGGAATGAATCCCCCCCTCACTAAACTGGGTCTGGAATGAATCCCCACTCACTAAACCGGGTCTGGAATGAGCCCCCCCTCTCTAAGCTGGCCCCAGCAGTACCAGCCCCGATCCCCGAGGTTGGGCAGGGTTTAGGCCGGGCCCAGGGCAGGCCTGACTTACACACATGTGTCCCCGCAGCGCCTCGGTGACGCGGAACTGGGAGTCACACCTGGGACAGACCTTGCGGCCGCCGTCCTGGAAATCCAGGCTGGGAATGGGAGAGGAGCTGGCTGCAGCGGGAGAAACACGGGTCAGCCCCGGCCCGGCCCGGCCCTGCCGGCCTACCAAAAACCCCCAGCCTGCTGGCCCCAGCCTGACCCCACAGCCCAAAATTCACCGGCTTCTCCCTTTCCCACCCCTTGTCCCATAAACTTGCCTAAAATTCCCTTTTCTTCTCCCTTTCCCGGGACTTAAACCAGCTTCTGACTCCCAAGAACTCGGGACTCCCCTTCAATCCAATTTTGACTCCCAACACCACGAAATTTGAAGGATTTTTCCCAAATTCTGGCTCCCAACGCTACGAAATCGATGCGATTTACCCCAGATTTTCCCTCCAAATGTCGTGGAATTTCAGGGATTTAAACCAAATTTCAGGGATTTAAAACCAAATTTCAGCTCCCAATGCCATGGGATTTAATGGACTTGCACCAAGAGCTCCCCTCAAACCCAAACTGTGGAATTCCATAGATTTACCCCAACCTCTGACTCCCCACAGCACCCAGAGCTCCACAAAACTGATGTGATTTACCCCAAATTTTCCCTCCAAATGCCACGGAATTTCAGGGACTTAAACCAAATTTCAGCTTCACCAACCTCTGACTCCCCAGCACCCAGAGCTCCCCTGCAGCCCCAGCACTGTGGAATTTTAAATTTGGATTTACACCAATCTCTGACTCCTGAGCACCCACAGCTCCATGAAATCGATGTGATTTACCCCAAATGCCACGGAATTTCAGGGATTTAAAACCGAATTTCAGGGATTTAAACCAAATTTCAGCTCCCAATGCCAGGGAATTTAACGGACTTGCACCAAGAGCTTCCCCTCAAACCCAAACTGCGGAACTCCATGGATTTACACCAACCTCTGACTCCCCAGCACCCAGAGCTCCACGAAATCGATGTGATTTACCCCAAATTTTCCCTCCAAATGCCGTGGAATTTCAGGGATTTAAACCCAAATTTCAGCTTCACCAATCTCTGACTCCCGAGCACCCAGAGCTCCCCTTGACGCCCCAGCACCGTGGAATTCCATGGATTTACCCCAACCTCTGACTCCCGAGCTCCCCTGGAAGCCCCAGCGCTGTGGAATTCCATGGATTTACCCCAACCTCTGACTCCCGAGCTCCCCTGCAGCCCCAGCACGGTGGAATTCCATGGATTTACCCCAACCCCTGACCCCCGAGCTCCCCTGCAGCCCCAGCTCCCCCCCAGGCCGTTACCTTTCCGTGGCACGGAGGACGCCGAGGCCTCGCTGGCGGTGCCGCGCTGGGCGGGCCCGGGGCTGCTGTTGGGCACGGCCAGCGCGGCGGGGCCGTGGGCCAGCGAGGGCACCGTGCCCAGCGTGTTCACCAGCTTGGCCACCTCGGGGCCGCCGGGGCCGCCGCCCTCGCCGGGAACGCCCGGGCGCTTCACCGTCACGAAGCTGGTGATGCTCACTGCGGGGAGAGGGGGGTGCAGAGGGGTTCCCACAGGGAATGGGGTGGGAATTCAGCCTCCCCCTGCAGTTACCCCTTGGGGGTTTCAGCACAAGTGGTTTGAGTAAAATCCCAGGGTAGTTCCAGCCTGGGGTTCCCAACCTCAACCAGCTTCTCCTCATTTCCCAAATATGGACCAAATATGGACCAAATATGGACCAAATATGGACCAAATATGGACCAAATTCCAATTCCAGCCTGGGATTCCCAACCTGAACCAGCTTCTTCTCGTTTCCCAAATATGGACCATACATGGACCAAACTCCAATTCCAGCCAGGAATGCCCAACCTGAACCAGCTTCTCCTCATTTCCCAATATATGGACCAAATATGGACCAAATTCCAATTCCAGACAGAATTCCCAACCTGAACCAGCTTCCCCTCGTTTCCAATGGACCAAATATGGACCAAATATGGACCAAATATGGACCAAACTCCAATTCCAGCCAGGGATTCCCAACCTGAACCAGATTTGAACCCAAACCCCTCCGGGTTCTCCTCCTTCCCCAGCCCATGAACAGCCCAACCCTGCCCCAGTGGCTCCTCCCACAGCCAAGCCCACAGAAATCTGGGATCATTCCCACAGGATCCCCAGGGAATCCGGAGCTCACTGCGGGGAGAGGGGGGGTGCAGAGGGGTTCCCACAGGGAATGGGGGTGGGAATTCAGCCTCCCCCTGCAGTTACCCCTTGGGGGCTTCAGCACAAGTGGTTTGGGCAAAATCCCAGGGCAGTTCCAGCCAGAATTCCCAAACTGGACCAAATATGGACCAAATTCCAATTCCAGCCTGGGGTTCCCAACCTGAACCAGCTTCTCCTCATTTCCCAATGGACCAAATATGGACCAAATATGGACCAAATTCCAATCCCAGCCAGGAATTCCCAACCTGAACCAGCTTCTCCTCGTTTCCCAATATATGGACAATATATGGACCAAATATGGACCAAATTCCAGTTCCAGACAGGAATTCCCAACCTGAACCAGCTTCTCCTCATTTCCCAATGGACCAAATATGAACCAAACTCCAATTCCAGCCAGGAATGCCCAACCTGAACCAGCTTCTCCTCATTTCCCAATATATGGACCATATATGGACCAAATATGGACCAAATATGGACAATATATGGACCAAATTCCATTCCAGCCAGGAATTCCCAACCTGAACCAGATTTGAGCCCAAACCCCCCAGGTTCTCCTCCTTCCCCAGCCCATGAACAGCCCGACCCTGCCCCTGCTGCTCCTCCCACACCCGAGCCCACAGAAACCTGGGATCATTCCCCAGGATCCCCCGGGAATCCGCAGGAGTTTGGTGACTCACTCTGCTGCTTGGGGAGCCTGGGCCTGGGGCACGGTGCTGCGCAGGGTCAGCGTGGCCGGGGATGACGGTGGCGAAGGCGTTGGCGCCCGGCCGCACCTGCGCCACCGGCGAGAACACCTGGGGAACGCCAACTGCTGGTTTAACAAACTGGGTACCTGGGGCTTCAAACACAAACACAGAGCGTGAGTGAGCTGAGCCTGCTCCAGGGGAAAGCCTGGAGAAACCTGGGATTTGCAGCATTTTCTGGGATTTGCAGCTTTATTTGGGATTTGCAGCTTTATTTGGGATTTCCAGGTTATTTGGGATTTGCAGCTTTATTTGGGATTTGCAGCTTTTATCCAGGTGGAATTATTGGAATTAATCAATCCCAACTGCTGGTTTAACGCAAACCGAGAGTGTGAGGTGAGCCTGCTCCATGGGAAACCCTGGAGAAATCTGGGATTTTCCAGCTTTGTTTGGGATTTCCAGCTTTATTTGGGATTTCCAGCTTTGTTTGGGATTTGCAGCATTTTCTGGGATTTGCAGCTTTCATCCAGGTGGAATTATTGGAATTAATCAATCCCAACTGCTGGTTTAACACTAACACAGAGCGTGAAGTGAGCCTGCTCCAGGGGAAATCCTGGAGAAACCTGGGATTCCCAGCTTTATTTGGGATTTCCAGGTTATTTGGGATTTGCAGCTTTGTTTGGGATTTGCAGCTTTATTTGGGATTTAGAGCTTTCATCCAGGTGGAATTATTGGAATTAATCAATCCCAACTGCTGGTTTAACAAAAACCAAGAGCGTGAGCTGAGCCTGCTCCTGAGAAAATCCTGGAGAAATCTGGGATTCCCAGCTTTATTTGGGATTTCCAGGTTATTTGGGATTTGCAGCTTTGTTTGGGATTTGCAGCTTTGTTTGGGATTTAGAGTTTTCATCCAGGTGGAATTATTGGAATTAATCAATCCCAACTGCTGGTTTAACACCAACACAGAGCGTGAGCTGAGCCTGCTCCAGGGGAAAGCCTGGAGAAATCTGGGATTCCCAGCTTTGTTTGGGATTTGCAGCTTTATTTGGGATTTCCAGCTTTATTAGGGATTTGCAGCTTCATCTGTGATTCCCAGCTTTATTTGGGATTCCCAGCTTTATTTGGGATTCCCAGCTTTATTAGGGATTTGCAGCTTCATCTGGGATTCCCAGCTTTATTTGGGATTCCCAGCTTTATTTGGGATTCCCAGCTTTATTAGGGATTTGCAGCTTCATCTGGGATTCCCAGCTTTATTTGGGATTCCCAGCTTTATTTGGGATTCCCAGCTTTGTTTGGGATTCCCAGCTTTATTTGGGACTTGCAGCATTTTTTGGGATTCCCAGCTTTTATCCAGGCAGTGTTAATCCCTGGATATGAAGCTGTACCTGGATTTAATCTCTACAGGTTAAACTGTACCCGGGAATAACTGAAACTGGGCCTAGAATGAATCCCCACACATTAAACTGGGTCTAGAATTAATCCTTTGACGTGTAAACTAGAATTAATTAATCCTCACTCATTAAACTTGGTTTAGGACTAACTAATCCCCACTGTTTAAACCGGGTCTAGAATTAATCCTCATTATTGTTATTAATTGTTAAAGATTATTTATTAGTTTTATTAATTGTAATTATGGCTACTTAGCATGAGGGTGATGGGACTGATTACTGTTATTAGCTACTAATTGCTGGTTATTACTTCACTAATTAGTGCTGATGGCTGAGTTACCTGGCACGAGGGTGATGGGCCGGACGGTCTGGCCCTGCTGGACGTTGAGCACGATGCCCACCTGGTTCATGGGGCTCTGCACCGGCCGCACGTTCCGCACCGGGAACCCCTGGGGGCAACGGGGTTTGTCACCCCAAACACACCCCAAACCACCCCAAATCACCCCTGGGATCCCCAAAACACACCCCAAACCACCCCAAAAACAACCCCTGGGATCCCCAAAACACACCCCAAATCACCACTGGGATCCCCCAAAACACACCCCAAACCCACCCCAAAAACAACCCCTGGGATCCCCCAAAAAATACCCCAAACCCACCCCTGGAATCCCCAAAACACACCCCAAACCACCCCAAAAACAACCCCTGGGATCCCCAAAACACACCCCAAACCACCCCAAATCACCACTGGGATCCCCCAAAAACACACCCCAAACCCACCCCAAATCACCACTGGGATCCCCCAAAAAATACCCCAAACCCACCCCAAAAACAACCCCTGGGATCCCCCAAAACACACCCCAAACCAACCCCAAATCACCACTGGGATCCCCCAAAAAATACCCCAAACCCACCCCAAAAACAACCCCTGGGATCCCCCAAAAACACACCTCAAACCACCCCAAATCACCACTGGGATCCCCCAAAAAATACCCCAAACCCACCCCAAAAACAATGCCTGGGATCCCTAAAATACCCAAAACCAACTCCAAATCAGCCCTGGAATCCCAACACAAATACCCCAAACCCACCCCAAATCACCACTGGAATCCCCCAAAAAACACCCCAAACCACCCCAAATCATCACTGGAGTCCCCCAAAACACACCCCGAACCCACCCCAAATCACCACTGGGATCCCCCAAAAATACCCCAAACCAACCCCAAATCACCACTGGAGTCCCCCCAAAAATACCCCAAACCAACCCCAAAAACAACCCCTGGGATCCCCAAAACACACCCAAACTGACCCCAAAAACAACCCCTGGGATCCCCAAAAACACACCCCAAACCCACCCCAAAAACAACCCCTGGGATCCCCCAAAAAACACCCCAAACCCACCCCAAATCACCACTGGAATCCCCCAAAAAATACCCCAAACCCACCCCAAATCACCACTGGAATCCCCCAAAAAATATCCCAAACCCACCCCAAATCACCACTGGAATCCCCAAAACACACCCCAAACCACCACTGGGATCCCCAAAACACACCCCAAACCAACCCCAAAAACAACCCCTGGGATCCCCCAAAACACACCCCAAACCACCCCAAAAACAACCCCTGGAATCCCCAAAAAATATCCCAAACCACCCCAAAAACAACCCCTGGAATCCCCAAAAAACACCCCAAACCACCCCAAATCACCACTGGGATCCCCCAAAAAATACCCCAAACCCACCCCAAATCGCCACTGGAGTCCCCCAAAAATACCCCAAACCAACCCCAAATCACCACTGGAGTCCCCCAAAAAACACCCCAAACCCACCCCAAATCACCACTGGAATTCCCCAAAAATACCCCAAATCACCCCAAATCACCACTGGAATCGCTAAAATACCCAAATCCACCCCAAATCACCACTGGAATCCCCCAAAACACACCCCAAACCACCCCAAATCACCCCTGGAATCCCCCAAAACACACCCCAAACCACCCCAAATCACCACTGGGATCCCCCAAAAAATATCCCAAACCAACCCCAAAAACAACCCCTGGAATCCCAACACAAATATCCCAAACCCCAAATCAGCCCTGGAATCCCTAAAATACCCAAAACTGACCCCAAATCACCCCTGGAATCCCCAAAACACACCCCAAACCAACCCCAAATCAACCCTGGAATCCCTAAAATACCCAAAACTGACCCCAAATCAGCCCTGGAATCCCCAAAAAACACCCCAAACCAACCTCAAAAACAACCCCTGGAATCCCCAAAAAACACCCCAAACCAACCCCAAATCACCCCTGGAATCCCCAAAAAATACCCCAAACCACCCCAAATCACCACTGGAATCCCCAAAAAACACCCCAAACCAACCTCAAAAACAACCCCTGGAATCCCCAAAAAATACCCCAAACCAACCCCAAATCACCCCTGGAATCCCCAAAAAATACCTCAAACCAACCCCAAACACAACCCCTGGAATCCCAACACAAACCCCCAAATAATCCCTGGGATGCAACAGATCCCTCAGCCCCGAGGGAATTCCCAATAAAAACATCACAATGGGAAAAAAGCATTAAAAACAATCACTGATTTTCCCAGGAAAGAAAAGCTTTCCCTGGATTTTCCATGGAATTCCAGGGCAGGGATCCAAACAAAACCTTTTGAGTTCTGAGGTTCTGCGGGGTTCAAGCCCCACCCCACAATCCCAAGGGATTTTGGCACAACACAAAAACAGCATCTGGGAAAAATGGGATTTTTTCCCCAGGAAAGAGAAAGTTTTCCATGGATTTTCCATGGAATTCCACGGCAAGGCCTCTTCCCAGAAAAACCAAACGTCCCAAACCAGCCCCAAATCACCCCTGGAATCCCAACACAAACCCCCAAATAATCCCTGGGATGCAACAGATCCCTCAGCCCTGAGGGAATTCCCAACAAAAACATCACGATGGGAAAAAAGCATTAAAAACAATCACTGATTTTCCCAGGAAAGAAAAGCTTTCCCTGGATTTTCCATGGAATTCCAGGGCAGGAACTCAAACAAAACCTTTTGATTTCTGAGGTTCTGCGGGGTCCAAGCCCAAGGGGGAAATCCCAAGGGATTTTGGCACAACAGAAAAACAGCATCTGGGAAAAATGGGATTTTTTCCCGGGAAAGAGGAGGTTTTCCATGGATTTCCCATGGAATTCCAGGACAGGAATCCAAACAAAACCTTTTGAGTTCTGAGGTCCTGTTGAACCAAACACTCAGCGGGGTCCAAGCCCCACCCCACAATCCCAAGGGATTTTGGCACAACACAAAAACAGCATCTGGGAAAAATGGGATTTTTTCCCGGGAAAGAGGAGGTTTTCCATGGATTTCCCATGGAATTCCAGGGCAGGGATCCAAACGAAACCTTTTGAGTTCTGAGGTCCTGTTGAACCAAACACACAGCGGGGTCCAAGCCCCATCTCACAATCCCAAGACAACAGAAAAACAGCATCTGGGAAAAATGGGATTTTTTCCCAGGAAAGAGGAGGTTTTCCATGGATTTTCCATGGAATTCCAGGGCAGGAACTCAAACAAAACCTTTTGAGTTCTGAGGTTCTGCAGGGTCCAAGCCCCACCCCACAATCCCAAGGGATTTTGGCACAACAGAAAAACAGCATCTGGGCAAAATAGGATTTTTTCCCAGGAAAGAGGAGGTTTTCCATGGATTTCCCATGGAATTCCAGGGCAGGAACTCAAACAAAACCTTTTGAGTTCTGAGGTTCTGTTGAACCAAACACTGAGCGGGGTCCAAGCCCCATCCCACAATCCCAAGGGATTTTGGCACAAGGGAAAAAACAGCATCTGGGAAAAATAGGAATTTTTTCCCCAGGAAAGAGAAAGTTTTCCCTGGATTTTCCATGGAATCCCAGGGCAGGAATCCAAATAAAACCTTTTGAGTTCTGAGGTTCTGCGGGGTCCAAGCCCCACCCCACAATCCCAAGGGATTTTGGCAAAACAGAAAAAACAGCATCTGGGAAAAATGGGATTTTTTCCCCAGGAAAGAGGAGGTTTTCCATGGATTTCCCATGGAATTCCAGGACAGGAATCCAGACAAAACCTTTTGAGTTCTGAGGTTCTGTTGAACCAAACACTCTGCGGGGTCCAAGCCCCATCTCACAATCCCAAGACAACAGAAAAACAGCATCTGGGAAAAATGGGAATTTTTTCCCAGGAAAGAGGAGGTTTTCCCTGGATTTTCCATGGAATTCCAGGAACTTCCCAGACAAACCAAACCCAGCAGTGAGATCCAACCCCCGCGGCAGAACCCCAAGGAGGTTCCAGCGCGACGCCACCAGCAGCGCCAAGAGCCGGATTTTTCCCCGGCAAGGCCGGATTTTCCCGGGGATTTTTCCCGGATTTCTGTGGGATGGGGCTCTCACCTGGGTGGTGATGAAGATGGGCTGGGTGCCCGCGGGGGGGTTGGTGCCGTGGTTGGCGTTCTGCATCAGCTGCACCGGCCGCAGCAGCGGCTGCGTCACCACGGCGCCCAGGCCGGGCGCGGGGCTCTGCGCCAGCAGCAGCGACTGCCCGCCCGCCTGGGCTGCGGCGTGCCCGCCTGGAACAGAGCAGGGAAACCGGGAATGAGGGGGGGGAAAACCTGGGAATGGGGGAAAAAACCCTGGGAATGGGGGGGGAACCTGGGCTGCGGCGTGTCCGCCTGGAACAGAGCGGGAAAAACCGGGAATGGGGGGAAATCCATGGGAATGGGGGGGGGAAACACCCTGGGAATGGGGGGGGAACCTGGGAATGTGGGGGAACCGAGGAATGGGGGGGAACCTGGGAATGGGGGGGGAAATCCTGGGAATGGGGGGGGAAACACCCTGGGAATGGGGGGGGGAAATCCATGGGAATGTGGGGGAAAATCCATGGGAATGTGGGGGAAATCCATGGGAGTTTGGGGGGAAAAACCCTGGGAATAAGGGGGAAAGTCTCTGGAAGTGTGGGGAAATCTCTGGGAATGTGGGGAAATCCATGGGAATGTGTGGGGGGAAAACCCTGGGAGTGTAGGGGGGGGGAACCCTGGGAGTGTGTGGGGGGAAAACCTTGGGAATGTGGGAGGAAATCCGTGGGAGCGTGGAGGGGAAAACCCTGGGAATGTGGGAGAAAATCCTTTGGAGTGGGGGGGGAAAACCCTAGGAATAAGGGGGAAAGTCGCTGGGAATGTGGGGGGAAAAACCCTGGGAATGTGGGGGGGAAAACCCTGGGAATGTGGAGGGAAATCCCTGGGAATTTGTGGCAAACTCTCAGGGGATGTGGGGGATGGGAAGCAGGGAGCAGGCTGGGGAAGGACCTGTGGAATTTGGGGAAGGACCTGTGGAATTTGGGGAAGGACCTGTGGAATTCTTCTCCACGGAGTTGTAATCCTCCACCACGGAGTCCTCGATGACGTCGCTGATCTTCTGCCATGGCTCCAGCTCCTCCTCCTCGCACTCCATGAACAGGTCGGTGTCGGCCATCCTGGGAGAGGGGCAGCGATGGGAAACGGGAAAAAACTGGGAATGGGGGGGAAAAACCCTGGGAATGTGGGGGGAAATCCATGGGAATGTGGGGGGAAATCCATGGGAATGTGGGGGGAAATCCATGGGAGTGTGGGGGGAAATCCATGGGAGTGTGGGGGGAAATCCATGGGAGTGTGGGGGGAAATCCATGGGAGTGTGGGGGGAAATCCATGAGAATGTGGGGGGGAATCCATGGGAATGTGGGGGGGAATCCATGGGAATGTGGGGGGAAACCCATGGGAATGTGGGGGGAAAAACCCTGGGAATGTGGGGGGAAAAACCCTGGGAATGTGGGGGGAAATCCATGGGAATGTGGGGGGAAAAACCCTGGGAATGTGGGGGGAAAAACCCTGGGAATGTGGGGGGAAATCCATGGGAATGTGGGGGGAAAAACCCTGGGAATGTGGGGGGAAAAACCCTGGGAATGTGGGGGGAAATCCATGGGAATGTGGGGGGAAAAAACCCTGGGAATGTGGAGGGAAAAAACCCTGGGAATGTGGGGGAAAAAACCCTGGGAATGTGGGGGGAAATCCCTGGGAATGTGGGGGGAAATCCCTGGGAATGTGGGGGGAAATCCCTGGGAATGTGGGGGGAAATCCCTGGGAATGTGGGGGGAAATCCCTGGGAGTGTGGGGGGAAATCCCTGGGAGTGTGGGGGAAATCCATGGGAATGTGGGGGAAAACCCTGGGAATGTGGGGGAAATCCATGGGAATGTGGGGGGAAATCCCTGGGAGTGTGGGGGAAATCCATGGGAATGTGGGGGAAAACCCTGGGAATGGGGGGGGAAATCCCTGGGAGTGTGGGGGAAATCCATGGGAATGTGGGGGAAAACCCTGGGAATGTGGGGGGAAATCCATGGGAGTGTGGGGGAAAAACCTGGGAACGTGGGCACGGAAACCCCAGGACCTGAATTTTTAGGTGCTTTCTCCCAAAAAAGGGAAATCTTCCCAAGGAAATCTGTGGGAAATTCCAACATTTGACTCAAAATTGGGATTTTTTTCCCCTCCTCTCCCACCGAGAATTAGTTCTCTGCTTTAAAATCTCTGTTTCTTTCCAAAGGAATCCACAGAATTTGGGATGAAAATCCCCAGGATTGACTCAAAATTGGAATATTTTGCCCCCCCCCCCACTGAAGAATTCCACATTATTTCCTGCTTTTAAAACTTTAAACTCCAAAGAATTGAAGATTAAAAAAAATAAAAATCCTAAAGGATTTTCTGGTTATCCCCAAATTCTCAGCTTGGAATGAGCAGGGGGAGCTTCAGTTTGGGGGCTTTTAATTAAAATCTGAACAAAATAAAATTAAACCGAAAGAAAGTAAAAATTTAAATTTAAAAATAAATAAAACATAAAAATAAATAAAAACAAAAATTAAACTAAGTTAAAGTTAAGTAAAAGTAAAAATAAAAATGAGACTCAAAATAAAAATATGGATAAGATTAAAAATTAAATCAAAAATAAAATAGGTAAAACTACAAAATAAATAAAAACGTTGACAAAAATAAGAAGTAATAAAATACAAAACAAAATATAAATATAAATAAAAGTATCATTGTAAATATAAATAAAATACAAACACAAATATAAATAAAATATAGAGAAGCATGTAAATAATAAACAATATTTTTTTCCCCAATTCCAGGAAAATTTTCCGTAATTCCCTCACCGAGGCAGAAGCATCAGAGAGAATCCCCAAGGTTGGGAAGCATTGGGAGAGAATTCCAAGAATTTGGGGATTGAAAGGAAAAACTGTGCAGGGATAAAAATAAAAATAAAAATAAAAATGAACCCGGGCTGGGGCGATTTGTGGGAAATTTCCCTGGAATGGAGGAAGAAAAATGGGATTTTGGTGTCTCCCACTCCACAGGCAGGACCTTGGGATGTTCTCCTGCCTCTTCCCAAAGAATTCCACAACTCCAGGCCTTGGGAAGCTGGAAAAAATAATCCCCAAAGCACCAGGAATGGCTGGTTTTCCTTGGCTTTGAGGTGGATAAAACACCCCAATTAAATATTAACAATAATTAATAATTCTGTTTAATGAACAGCCCGAAAACATCCGGGAATTGGGAAAACTCTGGGAATTTTGGGGTGAGCTGGGGAAGCAAAAAAGGAAATTTCCTTTGGGACTTCACCCTTCACCTTCCCATCCATAAAAAAAAAACAAAACAAACAAACAGGAAAACCCAGCGGGTTTTCATTAATTAATCAGATTCTATTGGTGCTAATTAATCACTGAAAGCCTTTAAAATGCTTTATGCTGATTTTTTATTATTATAACTATTATTGTTTTTGTTATTATTATTATTATTATTATTTTCACAATTATTTTTCCCAGCACCTTTGGGAATTTTTCAGGTGGGATCCCTCTCACGCTCTGCCCAGGCTGGGATCAGGCAAACCCCAATAAATCCCAGTGAATCCCAATAAATTTTTGGGGGATTTTTGGGAAGCAGGACCCCCCTCCCTCCCTCTCCAGCTCCCTGGCACATCCCAGCCAGAGGGAATTCCAGGAAAACCTGGGGATGGCACCAAACAGGGGGATTTTGGGAGCAGCAGCAGCCTCGGGGGATGTTTGGGATGGAATCCCAAATCCTGCTGGAGGGAGGGAGGGAATTCCTGAGGTCCTGAGCTTTTCCCAGGAGTTTGGGATCCTGAGTTGGGCAGGGGAGGAAATCAGAAATTTTCCCCTTTTTTTTTCCTGCTTGGGTCGGGGTGGGATGGAGCTGCTCCTGAGGGTGACACTGGAAGGAAGGGACAGAAGAAATCTGGGAAGAGGAGTGGGATGGTGATCCCAGATCCCTGAGAAAGAGGGAACCCCAAATCCCTGAGGGAGAGGTGTGGGATGGCAATCCCAAATCCCTGAGGGAGAGGTGTGGGATGGAAATCCCAGATCCCTGAGGGAGAGGTGTGGGATGGCAACCCCAAATTCCTGAGGGAGAATGTGGGATGGCAACCCCAAATTCCTGAGGGAGAATGTGGGATGGCAACCCCAGATCCCTGAGGGAGAATGTGGGATGGAAATCCCAAATCCCTGAGGGAGAATGTGGGATGGCAATCCCAGATCCCTGAGGAAGAGGGATCCCAATCCCAAATCCCTGAGGGAGAATGTGGGATGGCAATCCCAAATCCCTGAGGGAGAGGTGTGGGATGGCAATCCCAAATCCCTGAGGGAGAGGTGTGGGATGGCAATCCCAAATCCCTGAGGGAGAATGTGGGATGGCAATCCCAAATCCCTGAGGGAGAATGTGGGATGGCAATCCCAGATCCCTGAGGGAGAATGTGGGATGGCAATCCCAGATCCCTGAGGGAGAGGTGTGGGATGGAAATCCCAAATCCCTGAGGGAGAGGGATCTCAACCCCAAATCCCTGAGGGAGAGGTGTGGGATGGAAATCCCAAATCCCTGAGGGAGAATGTGGGATGGCAACCCCAAATCCCTGAGGGAGAGGGATCTCAACCCCAAATCCCTGAGGGAGAGGTGTGGGATGGAAATCCCAAATCCCTGAGGGAGAATGTGGGATGGAAATCCCAAATCCCTGAGGGCGAGGTGTGGGATGGCAACCCCAAATCCCTGAGGGAGAATGTGGGATGGCAATCCCAGATCCCTGAGGGAGAGGTGTGGGATGGCAATCCCAGATCCCTGAGGGAGAGGTGTGGGATGGCAACCCCAAATCCCTGAGGGAGAGGTGTGGGATGGCAATCCCAGATCCCTGAGGGAGAGGTGTGGGATGACAATCCCAAATCCCTGAGGGAGAGGTGTGGGATGGCAATCCCAAATCCCTGAGGGAGAATGTGGGATGGCAATCCCAAATCCCTGAGGGAGAATGTGGGATGGCAACCCCAAATCCCTGAGGGAGAGGTGTGGGATGGCAATCCCAAATCCCTGAGGGAGAGGTGTGGGATGGCAATCCCAAATCCCTGAGGGAGAATGTGGGATGGCAACCCCAAATCCCTGAGGGAGAGGTGTGGGATGGCAACCCCAAATCCCTGAGGGAGAGGTGTGGGATGGCAACCCCAAATCCCTGAGGGAGAATGTGGGATGGCAACCCCAGATCCCTGAGGGAGAGGTGTGGGATGGCAACCCCAGATCCCTGAGGGAGAGGTGTGGGATGGCAACCCCAGATCCCTGAGGGAGAACGTGGGATGGCAACCCCAGATCCCTGAGGGAGAGGTGTGGGATGGCAAGCCTGGATCTCTCAGAAGGTTGGAATTCCAATCCCAAATCCCTGAGGAAAGGGATGGGATCCAAATCCCTGAGCAGAGGGGTGGGATGGCAATCCCAGGGCCCTCCGGAGAAGGTTGGAATACCAATCCCAGATCCCTGAAGGAAAGGATCTTTTCTTCAAAGACCCCAATGCCAGATCCTTGAGGAGGGGAATCACAATCCCAGACCCCTGATTCCTGAGGAAGAGTGCTGGAATCCCAAGCCCAGGACTACCTGGAGAGGGCTGGGATCCCAATCCCACATCGCTGAGGAACAGGGATGGGATCCCAACCCCAAATCCCTCGGCCGAGGGGCTCCCTCCCCTCACGGCGCCGGACAGGGGCACTCACTCAGCGAAGGTGAAGCACCAGCAGGCCAAGCATGAGGAGGAGGAGGGGATGGTCTCACCCTGCAAACCGCTGATCACAGACCCTCCCCTTCTCCTTAACCTCCCCTAAAAACCGGGAAAAGGCCCTTTCTCTCGAGAACTCCGGGAAAAGCCCTCGCGCACACACACACACACATCCTCAGCGTATTGTGGCGGCTAAGAAAGAGAAAAATAATCCCCGTGCCCAACATGGCCGCCCACCAGCGAAGCAGCGCCGCCAAAGAGAGGAGGGGGCGGCAGCAGCGGGAGACGGGGGGAAAAGAGAGACACGACCGCCCCTTCCTCATCCCGGCGGTGGCGCCCAAGGGGCGACTGTGAGGGAACCGTGAGGGAACCGTGAGGGGACAGTGAGGTGACCCCCGGTATGGCGGAAGGGGGAGCGCGGAGGGAGCAAGCGGCGGGGCCGCATCACCGCCGCCCCCCTCCCCTGAGGGCGGCCGCTTCACCGCGCCCCCCGGGCCGTGAGGGCTGCGCGCGGATCCCTCCGCGTCCCTCAGCGCCCGCCCGGGGCCCGGCGGGAGCGGCCGCCGGAGCCGCCGCGGCTCCTCCCCGGCCCCTCCTCGGCACCCCGAGCCCTCCCTCCTCCTCCTTCTCCTCCTCCTCCTCCTCCTGCTCTTCTCCTCCTCCTCCTCCCGCCACCGCTTTGTGTACGGCGCGCTCCGGCCCTGCCGCCCCCCCCTTCTTCTTCATTCTCTCCTTCTCCCCCATTCCCGGGCGGTTCGAGCCGGTTCCACCGCCAACGACACCCCCCCCCCCAATCTCCATCTCCCGCCGCCGTCGCCGCCACCCCCGGGAGGGTTCCCCGCCGCCTTCATCCTCCCCCGTTCCCCGCGCCCCCCGCCTCACCTTCCTCAGCGCTGCCGCCGCTCGCTCCTGTGGGGCTCCGCCGACCCGCAGGGCGCGGGGGCAGGTGGCATGAGCCCCCCCTCGCCCCTCACGCTTGGCGGGATGCTCAGGAGGAGGATGAAGATGATGGTGAAGAAGAAAAAGAAGGAATTATCCCTGGCTCTGCTCGCCCTCTGTACGTTGTGCCGGGGGGCGGCTCCGTGCTTGGCGTGCGTGTGGGGTTTTTTTCCCTCCCCTTCTCTACTTCACCCCTCACGGAAAAGGAAGGGGGGGGGAGGGGGATAAAAAAAAAAAAAAAAAAAAAAGGTCGTCGGGCCCGGCGGGCTGATACAGGCGCGCGGCGCCCGCAGCCGCACCACACACACAACACACACACCACACACACAAAAAGGGGACCTGGCCGGCGGAGGGATACCGGTGACGTCACTTCCTCCTGCGCGCGGTGACGTCACGGGGGCCGGGCCCTGAGGCGGCTGAGGGAGGGAAGGGGAAGGGCGGGAAAATGGCGCCGCTGGGTCGTGACCCGCCCCCCGTGCCCGCTCCTCACGGCTCTTCCCCTCACGGACCCGCTCCCGCTGCGCTTCTCAGGGGTTCCTGAGGGGACGAGGAGCGGCGGGAGAAGCGGGCGGCGCTGAGAGGATGTTCCCGGACCGGGGGTTCCAGGCTGGGTTTGAGCGGCCGCAGAGCCCCTCAGGGCCGGGGGAGCTGTGAGGGGGCGGTCACCTCACGGAGAAGGGAGGGTCGGTGCTCTCCGTCCAAAACTTCCCACCGGAGGCCAAAATCTCCCACCTGCGGCAGGTGCTGCCCTCTTGCAGTTGGGGTGAGGCCGCCTTGATGTGCCCGGGTCCCCAAGGTGCTCCCTGGCCAAAATCTCTGACCTGAGGGCAAAAAATTCCCCACCTGAGCCAGGCCCGAAATGAGGAAAAAACAGCCAAAAAATGGAGGGAAACAGCCAAAAAATGAGGGGAAATCAGCCCCAAAATGAGGGGAAATCAGCCCCAAAATGAGGGGAAATCAGCCCCAAAATGAGGAAAAACAGCCAAAAAATGGAGGGAACCAGCGCTAAAATAATGAGGGGAAATCAGCCCCAAAATGAGGAAAAAACAGCCAAAAAATGGAGGGAAACAGTGCTAAAAAAATGAGGGGAAATCAGCCCCAAAATGAAGAAAAACCAGCCAAAAAATGAGGGGAAATCAGCCCCAAAATGAGGAAAAAACAGCCAAAAAATGAGGGGAAATCAGCCCCAAAATGAGGAAAAAACAGCCCAAAAAAATGGGGGTGTGAAAAACGACGTTTCACTTTTTTATATTAATTTATAAGTTTAATATAAAATAGAATAAAAATAGACAATTAAGGAGACAAATAAGCCAGCTCTCAGCTGAGGGCATAGAGCAACACACCGCTTATTTTAAATTCTTTGGTATTTAAAAGTGTTGGTGTTACATATTTAAATAAGCTAATGCATGATTCAAATATTTATTTTGGTTTCAAGTTTTCTTTAAGTATACAAGTTAATCTTGGAAATCTGTCTTCTGCAGATTTAGACCCTCAAAGGCTTTAATTGTTTTTTATTCAAAAATTTTTAGTTCAGGAATTTCAGACATCTTTTCCGTCTCCTGTCTGAAAATATACTTCTGTTATATTTTAAATTTTACAAATAAAAGGAAATACAGTACAACTTTCTTATATGCAGAACGTTCATTTCAATATTTGCGAAAAGCCAAGTCTAAAATGTGCATTTATAACAGGGGGAAACAAGACAAAAATGGGGGAAGAGCCCAAAAAACTGGAGGAAATCAGCTCAAAAGTGGGGGAAATAACCAAAAAATGGGGAAAACGGCCCCCAAAATGAGGGGAAAAAAACCTAAAAAATGGGGGGAAACCACCCTAAAAACTGAGGGAAATCAGCCCAACAGGGACAAACAGTTCCTGTTATTTATGATAAATTTACAGCTTTTAAATTTTTTTACTAATCACATTTTAAAGTATGATTCATATTAAAAAAATTGTGTAAAATAATTTATTTTTAAATAATTAATTTTCTATAGTTATCCTGTTATTTATTTTTTTTATTTATTTATTCATTATTAATTATTATTCGTATTTCATATTAGGATATGAATTTAACTGGATTTTTTTTTGTTCCTTTCTCCTTTAGGGAAGGAATTCCAGGCTGGAATTTCAGGGTCGAAAATCTGAATTTTCCTCATTTTCTCCACCTTGGGAAAAAAAAAAAATCATGATCCAGCGTCTGGGAAAGAATCCATCAAAACCAGGAGGATGGGATTAATTAAGTAAATTTTATTCTAATTAATTAAATCTATTTGAATTCAAATACACAAAACACTTCAATACATTTAACGTCCTGCTTTAATTCCCAAAAACTGGAGAGCCCTGAGCTCCCAAACTTTGAATTTTTTTTGGGAATAAACCCAAATTCTCCGTCCCAGAGTAAAGAAAGGAGATTTTGAGGGAATAATCTGGGGGTAATTAAGGACTAATTAAGGAAGTTGCTCTGAGCCAAAGGAGATTTTTATCTCTGCAATGATTTGGGTTTGGGATGTGCCCTTCCCACGCTTTTTGTGCTGCTATAAAGAGAAGTTTATAATTAAATTATCTTTTTTCAGGTGCCAAAATGTTGACTAAAATAATGATTAAGATAACAATTAAAATAACGAGAAGACTCGTTTTCCTCTTGGGGAAAATTTAAGGAGAAAATTCCAGAATTCAGGAGACACAGAGGAGGTTTGGGGCTGGGGTAATGGTGGGGAAAGGAGGAGTTTGGGGCTGGAAAATGCCCAAAATTGGGGGAAAACAGCCCCAAAAATGAGGGAAAACGGCCAAAAAATGAGGGAAAACAGCCAAAAATTGGGGGAAAACAGCCCCAAAAATGAGGGAAAACAGCCCAAAAAAATGAGGGAAAACAGCCCAAAAAAATGAGGGAAAACAGCCCCAAAAATGAGGGAAAACAGCCCCAAAAATGAGGGAAAACAGCCCCAAAAATGAGGGAAAACAGCCCCAAAAAATGAGGGAAAACAGCCCCAAAAAATGAGGGAAAAGAGCCCAAAAAATGAGGGAAAACAGCCCCAAAAATGAGGGAAAACAGCCCCAAAAATGAGGGGAAACAGCCCAAAAATGAGGGAAAACAGCCCCAAAAAATGAGGGAAAACAGCCCCAAAAATGAGGGAAAACAGCCCCAAAAATGAGGGAAAACAGCCCCAAAAAATGAGGGAAAACAGCCCCAAAAATGAGGGAAAACAGCCCCAAAAATGAGGGAAAACAGCCCCAAAAGTGAGGGAAAAGAGCCCAAAAAAATGAGGGAAAACAGCCCCAAAAATGAGGGAAAACAGCCCAAAAATGGGGAAAATAAAAATTCACTTAAATCTCTTCAATAATAAAGGAGCAATCCCGAAATAATCATTCCAATCTTTTCCTTAATTACAGAAAAATCCCATTTTTAGGGATTTTTCCCCTGGTGGTTCATGGAAAAAGCAGGGAAGGAAAAAATGGGAATAATCTGGAAATTCTAAATTAAACATTCCCTGGAGGGAGGGAAAAACCAAATTAATAATCAGGCAGCTGCCTTTAAAAATTCCATAGGAAATAAATTAACGCTCATTAATGAATAATTAATCCTTATTAGGGACCATCCCAGCAGGAATTGGGGGTGAAATCCTGATTTTTCAGGGGGAAAAAAAATAAATTTTGGGTGGGAATTTTTTGGAATTTTTTGGAATTTTTTGGAATTTTTTTCCATGCTCCCTCCCCAAAAAAAGCCACAAAATATTTTTTAAAAAGTTCTGAAATCCCTTGGGAGAGAATTCCCTGGAAATTCCCAAAATCCTGATTTTTGGGGGGGCTAAAAACTCCTCCTTTCTTCACTAGTCCCAGTTTGGTTTTTTTTTCTCCAGGCTGGGAAAAAAATTAAAATTAAAATAAAAATAATGAAAAAATTAAAAAAAAAATAAAAATAAAATAAAAATAAAATAAAAATAAAAAAATAAAAATAATAAAAATAAAATAAAAATAAAAATAATAAAAATAATAAAAATAATAAAAATAAAAATAAAAGTAAAAGTAAAAATAAAAATAATAAAAATAAAATAAAAATAAAAATAAAAATAAATTTAAAATAATAAAAATAAAAATAAAATAAAAATAATAAAAATAAAATAAAAATAAAAAATAAAAAATAAAAAATAGAAATAATAGAAATAAAAATAAAAATAAATAAATATAAAAAATAAAAATAAAATAATAAAAATAAAAATAAATTTAAAATAAAATAAAAATTTAAAAAATAAAAATAAAAATAATTATTAAAAAATTAAAAAAAAAAAAAAAAAAAAAAAAAAAGGAAAAATTTGGGCTAAAAAGCAGAAAATCCCGGAGGGAAAAGCGGGAATTTCGCGGTGGGAGAAGTTCCCCGAGTTTCCCTTGGGGGTTTTCAATGGAATTTTGTTTTTTCCGGGCTCTGGATCCTCCCCTCGGCTCCTCCTCCCCCAAATCCCACCCCCTGCCTTTCCTTCCCCCCTCTCTGCTGTCCCAGCCTTGCCCGGCTGTTCCTCCATAAAAACCCAACGCGGTTCCTGCAGTTCCCATTCCCCGCCTGAGCCAGGATGGGTAAGAGCTCCCAAAAATCCCCAAAATCCAAAACAAACCCCAAAATCCCGGGATTTGCTGCTTTTCCTTTCCCGGGGCTCTGCGGGGCTGGGCCGGGGTTAAAGTCCAATTTTTTCCCTGGATTTCAATATTCCCTAAAAACCCCCGCGGGTTTTAATTAAAAACTTGAATTCCTTCAGGAAAAATCTTTTTTTTTTCCTTTCCCCTCTAATTAACCGGGAGTTTTTAATCCCTAAACTTCCAAAAACTGGGGGAGAAAACTCCTGGATGGGCTGGTTGGGAAGAGGAAAAACCCCTGGAAAAAGTCAGGATGGAGCTTTTCCCTGCTACTTCCCATGTTTTGGGGTTAAATCCTGGATTTCCAGGATGATTTTTCTGGTTGCATTTCCAGGAATTTCAACTTTCGGCTCCGTGGAAAAAAAAAAAAAATAAAAAGAAATGGGAGGGGCCAAAAACTTGGAAAGCGTTTCCATGGGAATTCAAAACAGAGAGGGGAAAAATCCGGAATTTTGGGATCAAAGCCAGCCAAAAAATGAGGAATTTTTTAGCAGGAATGTGTAGCCAAAAAATATCCAAAAAAATTCCTGATTTTCATCGATTCAATCCCAAAAAAATCCCGATTTTCCTGGGATTTTTTGAGGAGTTGTTTGGCTCCGAGCTCCTGGCAGTCGATAAAAAAACAACTCTGGGAATGATTGACACGCCTGGAAGGAGCTGGGAGCGCCGGAAAATCGGGAATTGTGGAAGGAAATAAAGCCTGGAATGCTCTGGAAAATGAACTCCTGGAATTTCCTCAGGGATTTGGGGTTTTTTTGGGGAGAAGATTCCTGAAATTCCGGGATTTTTTTTTTTCCTGTGGCTTCTCTGTTGTTTTCATCTTCATTGGAATTTGCTTTTTTTTCCCAAATTTAATCCAGACTTTGGATTATTGATTTGGATTATTTTAATCCAGATTATATTTGGATTATTATAATCCAGAATTTGGAATATTTTGATATCAAAGCCTGGAATTCCAAAGAAATTCCCATTTTTTTCCCCAGCCCTCGCTAAAATCCCCAATTTACCCCTCCTCATTTGGCACTTTGGGAGCCAAAAATTGGGAAAAATTCCAACGTTTTGTTCCCTGGAGCGAACAAAAGGAAAGCTCCAGAATTTGGGATAAATTCCATGTTTTATTGGCTGGAATGAGCAAATGCAAGGCCCAAAAATTGGGAATGGGGAATTCCATGGAATGGGGAATGGGGAATGGGAATTGGGAATGGGGAATTCCATGGAATGGGGAATTGGGAATGGGAATGGGGAATGGGAATGGGGAATGGGAATTGGGAATGGGGAATGGGAATTGGGAATGGGGAATTCCATGGAATGGGGAATGGGGAATGGGAATGGGGAATGGGAATGGGAATGGGGAATGGGGAATGGGGAATGGGAATGGGAATGGGGAATGGGAATGGAATGGGAATGGGGAATGAGGAATTCCATGGAATGAGGAATGGGAAATGGGAATGGGGAATGGGGAGTTCCATGGGTTTAAGGCTGGGAAATGGGAATGAGGAGTCGGGAATGAGGAACCGATGGAAGGCCCCAAATTCCCAGAGGTTTTTGGGATGTTTGGGATGTGGAGCTGACGGAATTGATGGGATTGGGATGTGGAGCTGATGGAATTGATGGGATTGGGATGTGGAATTGATGGAATTGATGGGATTGGGATGTGGAATTGATGGAATTGATGGGATTTGGATGTGGAATTGATGGGATTGATGGGATTTGGATGTGGAATTGATGGGATTGATGGGATTGGGATGTGAATTGATGGAATTGATGGGATTGGGATGTGGAATTGATGGGATTGATGGGATTGGGATGTGGAATTGATGGGATTGATGGAATTGATGGGATTGGGATGTAGAATTGACGGAATTGATGGAATTTGGATGCTGAGCTGATGGAATTGGTGGAATTTGGATGCCGAGCTGACGGAATTCCCCGTTCCCAGCAGGGAAATGCGGCGCCTGCGGGCCGGGCTACGCCAGCCCTCTGGAGGCCATGAAAGGCAAGTGCTGGGCCAGCCTTCCCAAATCCTGCAACTGCTTTGGGATCAGGGGGGAAAAAAAAACCCCAGGAAAAGCCGGAATTCCGGGAGCTTGATGCCAAATGTGCCCCCAGGGCCCCGGGAGCAGCTGCTGTACGTGCCCTGCATCTACCGCAACACCGGGATCCAGCGGCCCGACTTCCTGGCCACCGTGGACGTGGATCCCGATTCCCCTCAGTACTGCCAGGTGCTGGGGGACTCCAGGGGGAAATGGGAGCCCAAATCCCCAAATCCAGGGGCTCCTCAATTCCAAAAGCTGGGAAAATCCTCCCCCGCACTGCCGGGGACTGAAATGTGGGAAACGGCAGGGAAATCTGGGGATTGGCCGTTTGATCCCAGGAAAATCCAGGGGTTTGGGGTGGATCCCAGCCCAGTCCAGGTTGATCCCAGCCCAATCCCAGGGTTTGGGGGTGGATCCCAGCCCAATCCAGGTGGATCCCAGCCCAATCCCAGGGTTTGGGGGTGGATCCCAGCCCAATCCAGGTGGATCCCAGCCCAATGGGGTGGATCCCAGGAAAATCCAGGAATTTGGGGGTGGATCCCAGCACAGTCCAGGTGGATCCCAGCCCAATCCCGGGGTTTGGGGGTCGATCCCAGCCCAATCCCAGGGTTTGGGGGTCAATCCCAACACAACCCTGGATGGATCCCAGCCCAATCCCAGGTTTGGGGTTTGATCCCAGCCCAATGGGGTGGATCCCAGGAAAATCCAGGAATCTGGGGGTGGATCCCAGCCCAGTCCAGGTGGATCCCAGCCCAATCCAGGTGGATCCCAGCCCAGTCCCGGGCTTTGGGGTGGATCCCAGCCCAATCCTGGGGTCTGGGGTGGATCCCAAGGCCAATGGGGTGGATCCCAGCCCAATCCTGGGGTTTGGGGATTGATCCCAGCTCAACCCTGGGTGGATCCCAGCCCAATGGGGTGGATCCCAGCCCAATCCAGGTGCATCCCAGCCCAATCCAGGTGGATCCCAGCCCAATGGGGTGGATCCCAGCCCAATCCAGGTGGATCCCAGCCAATCCCAGGCTTTGGGGTGGATCCCAGCCCAATCCAGGTGGATCCCAGCCCAATCCCGGGCTTTGGGGTGGATCCCAGCCCAATCCCAGGCTTTGGGGTGGATCCCAGCCCAATCCAGGTGGATCCCAGCCCAACCCCAGGCTTTGGGGTGGATCCCAGCCCAACCCCAGGCTTTGGGGTGGATCCCAACCCAACCCCAGGCTTTGGGGTGGATCCCAGCCCAATCCAGGTGGATCCCAGCCCAATCCAGGGCTTTGGGGTTGATCCCAGCCCAGTCCCAGGCTTTGGGGTGGATCCCAGCCCAATCCAGGCTTTGGGGTGGATCCCAGCCCAGTCCAGGTGGATCCCAGCCCAATCCCAGGTTTTGGGGTGGATCCCAGCCCAATCCAGGTTGATCCCAGCCCAATCCCAGGCTTTGGGGTGGATCCCAGCCCAATCCAGGCTTTGGGGTGGATCCCAGCCCAATCCCGGGCTTTGGGGTGGATCCCAGCCCAGTCCCAGGCTTTGGGGTGGATCCCAGCCCAGTCCCGGGCTTTGGGGTGGATCCCAGCACAGCCCGGGTGGATCCCAGCCCAATCCAGGTGGATCCCAGCCCAATCCCAGGCTTTGGGGTGGATCCCAGCACAGCCCGGGTGGATCCCAGCCCAATCCAGGTTGATCCCAGCCCAGTCCCAGGCTTTGGGGTTGATCCCAGCCCAGTCCCAGGCTTTGGGGTGGATCCCAGCCCCACCCCAGCCGGATCCCTGTCCCAGGTGATCCACCGCCTGCCCATGCCCAACGTGGGGGACGAGCTGCACCACTCGGGCTGGAACATCTGCAGCAGCTGCCACGGGGATCCCAGCAAATCCCGGGATTTCCTCATCCTGCCCGCCCTCATCTCCTCCCGCATCTACGTCGTGGACGTCAGGACCGACCCCAGGGCGCCCAGGCTCCACAAGGTCTGCGATTTCCCTCTTTTTTCCCTGCTTTTTTTCCCCACTTCTTTCCCTTTTTTCCTCCTTTTATCCCTTTTTTTCCTTTTTTTTTTGTTTTTTCCCCTTTTTTTCTTTGTTTTTTGTCCTTTTTCTCCCTTTTCTCCTTGTTTTTTTTTCCTTTTTTCCCATTTTCCCCAATTCCAGGTGGTGAAAGCTGAGGAATTTTCCCCCATTTTCCCCATTTTCCCAGTGCTGGAAGCTGAGGAATTATCCCAGAATGGGAACACAGCATTCCCCAACACCAGGAATTTTCCCCGTTTTCCCCATTTCCCCCAATTTCCCCCATTTTCCCCATTTCCCCCATTTTTCCCATTTTTCCTGTTTTTTCCCATTTTCCCCATTTTCCCAGGTGCTGGAAGCTGAGGAATTATCCCAGAAGGGGAACACAGCATTTCCCCACACCAGGAATTTCCCCCATTTCCCCCCATTTCCCCCATTTTTCCCCATTTTCCCCATTTCCCCCATTTTCTCCGTTTTTCCCATTTTCCCCCATTTTTCCCCATTTTCCCCATTTCCCCCAGGTGGTGGAAGCCGAGGAGCTCTCCTGCAAGGCCAACGCCACCTTCCCCCACACCAGGAATTTTTCCCATTTCCCCCATTTTTCCCATTTTTCCCATTTTCTCCAGGTGGTGGAAGCCGAGGAGCTCTCCTGCCGGACCGGCGCCGCCTTCCCCCACACCAGGAATTTTTCCCATTTTTCCCATTTTTCCCCATTTTCCCATTTCCCCCATTTTCCCCCATTTCCCCAGGTGGTGGAAGCTGAGGAATTATCCCAGAAGGGGAACACAGCATTCCCCCACAGCAGGAATTTTCCCCATTTTTCCCATTTTTCCCTATTTTCCCCATTTCCCCATTTTCCCCCCATTTCCCCCCTTTCTCCCATTTCCCCCATTTCCCCCATTTTCCCCATTTCCCTCATTTTCCCGTGTTTTCCCCCATTTCCCCCATTTCCCCCATTTCCCCGATTTTCCCGTGTTTTTCCTCATTTCCCCCATTTCCCCCATTTCCCCCATTTTCCCGTGTTTTCCCCCATTTCCCCCATTTCCCCCATTTCCCCCCTTTCTCCCATTTCCCCCATTTCCCCCATTTTCCCATTTCCCCCATTTCCCCCATTTCCCCCATTTTCCCGTGTTTTTCCCCATTTCCCCCATTTCCCCATTTCCCCCCATTTCCCCCATTTCCCCATTTTTCCCCATTTTTCCCCCCATTTCCCCATTTCCCCCATTTTCCCATTTTTCCCCCATTTCCCCATTTTCCCATTTTCCCATTTTTCCCGTGTTTTCCCCATTTTCTCCAGGTGGTGGAAGCCGAGGAGCTCTCCCGCAAGGGGAACACAGCATTCCCCCACACCAGGAATTTTCCCCGTTTTTCCCCATTTTCCCCATTTCCCCAGGTGGTGGAAGCCGAGGAGCTCTCCCCATTTCCCCATTTTCCCATTTTTCCCATTTTCCCCGTGTTTTTCCCCATTTTCCCAGGTGGTGGAAGCCGAGGAGCTCTCCCATTTTCCCATTTCCCCATTTTCCCATTTTTCCCATTTTCCCGTGTTTTCCCCATTTTCCCCAGGTGGTGGAAGCCGAGGAGCTCTCCCCATTTCCCCATTTCCCCCATTTTTCCCCATTTTTCCCATGTTTTTCCCCATTTTCCCCAGGTGGTGGAAGCCGAGGAGCTCTCCCCATTTTCCCATTTTCCCATTTTCCCCGTGTTTTCCCCAGGTGGTGGAAGCCGAGGAGCTCTCCCCATTTCCCCATTTCCCCCATTTCCCCATTATTTTCCCATTTTCCCCAGGTGGTGGAAGCCGAGGAGCTCTCCCCATTTCCCCCCATTTTCCCATTTCCCCATTTCCCCATTATTTTCCCATTTTCCCCATTTCCCCAGGTGGTGGAAGCCGAGGAGCTCTCCCGCAAGGCCGGCGCCGCCTTCCCGCACACGTCTCACTGCCTGCCCTCCGGGGAGATCCTCATCAGCTGCCTGGGGGATCCCCAGGGCAACGGCAAAGGTTTGGGAATCCCCCAAAATTCAAAATCCCACCAAATCCCCCCCAGGCTGCAAAATCCCTGGAATATTTGGAATTTTCCTGGGATTTTGCAGCGCTGTTCCAGCAGGTTGCTGTTGGGTTTGCCGGGTGGTTTTCTGTTCCATTCCCTGTGAAAATGAAATGAAATGAAAGAATGAAAATGAAAAATTTGGGGGGGGATTTGGAGGATTCTTCCCTA
The DNA here is from genome assembly GCA_016584745.2 of Phylloscopus trochilus trochilus. NCBI lineage: Eukaryota > Metazoa > Chordata > Aves > Passeriformes > Phylloscopidae > Phylloscopus > Phylloscopus trochilus. The sequence continues at coordinate 49,541 of WQNJ02000506.1, read as the reverse complement.
AAAAAAAAAAATTAGGATAGAAAAGTTTAGGGATATGAAATGAAAGGATTAGGAAGTGAAAATTTAGGAAGAGCAAAATGTAAGGATGGAAAACTTTAGGGATGGAAATGATGGTAGGGAGGCAGAGAACTGGGGGGAAACTTTTTATTATTGATCATCAAAAATATGGAAAGGAATTTAGGAATTATTATAGGAAAATGATATTTTAGGAATTATTATAGGAAAATGATATTTTAGGAATTATTTTAGGAAAATGATATTTTAGGAATTATTATAGAAAAATGATATTTTAGGAATTTTTATAGGAAAATGATATTTTAGGAATTTTATGAAAGGGAAAGATGAAACTCCAGGCAACTCTTTTTTATTAACAATAATAAAATTCCAGGAAATAATTCCAGGAATTAATATTAAGGTAGATAGACATAAAAATTATAATTACAGAGATGGCCTTAATTATAAAGTAATGATAATAATATAATTATAATTAAAAATAGATGTCAATAAATAATTTGCTTCTTTTAAAGCTCACTAAACTTCTCCAAACTCATTTTTTGGGGGATTTTTTCCGGGCACTTTCATCCTAATCATAGTAATAGTTGCTAACAATTAATAATAATTAATAATAATAATAAATAGTAATAATGATGATAACATAAAATACATGATAATAGCTTTTTAAATTTTAAATTTTAAAATCATTTGCTTAGTAATAATAAAAATTAATACTTATTAATAATAATAAATAGTAATAATAATTATTATTATTAATAATAAATAGTAATAATAATGATAACATGAAACACATAATAATAGCTTTTAAAATTTTAAATTTTAAAAAATCATTTGCTTAGTAATAATAATTAATAACAATAACAAGAATAATAAATGGTAATAATAATGATGACGTAGAATACATAATAAAAGCTTTTAAAAATTCAAATTTTAAAATAACTTGCTTAGTAATAATAGCAATTAATAACGTTTAATAAAAACAATGAACAGTAATAATAATAATTATTATAATAATAATAACCGTAAATAATAATAACAGTAATTATAATAATAATTATAATAATTATAATATAAAATATGTAATAACTTTTAAATTTTAAATTTTAATATCATTTCCTTAGTAATAATAATAACAATTAATAATAATGAATAATAATTATAAATAGTAATAATAAAGATAACACAAAACACCATAATAAAGGCTTTTAAAAATATTAAATTTTACGATAATTTGCTTTATTTAAACCTCTGAAAACCTCTCCAAACTGATTTTTTTGGTTTTTTTTTTTTTTTCCAGGCACTTTTGTGCTGCTGGACGCAGAAACCTTTGAGGTGAAGGGGAATGGGAACGAGGAGGGGAAACCCCCGAGCTGGGCTACGACTTCTGGTACCAGCCCCGGCACAACGTGCTGGTCAGCTCCGAGTGGGGCGTGCCCAGCGCGCTGGCACGGGGCTTCCACCCGGGGGACGTGGAGAGAGGTCAGTGCCCCAAAAACGCCCCAAAAACGCCACAAAAACGCCCAAAAACGCCCCAGAAACGCCACAAAAATGCACCAAAAACGCCCCAAAAATTCCCCCAAAAACGCCCCAAAAACGCCCCAAAAATTCCATTTTTTACAGCAAAAATTCCCCAAAAATTCCATTTTTTACAGCAAAAATTCCCCAAAAACGCCCCAAAAACGCCTCAAAAATGCCCCAAAAATTCCATTTTTTACAGCAAAAATTCCCCAAAAATGCCCCAGAAATGCCCCAAAAATGCCCCAGAAATGCCCCAAAAATGCCCCAAAAATGCCCCAAAAATGCCCCAGAAATGCCCCAGAAACGCCCCAAAAACGCCCCAAAAACGCCCCAGAAACGCCCCAGAAACGCCCCAGAAACGCCGCAGAAATGCCCCAGAAACGCCCCAGAAACGCCCCAAAAACGCCCCAGAAACGCCCCAGAAATGCCCCCAGAAACGCCCCAGAAATGCCCCAAAAATGCCCCAGAAATGCCCCCAAAAACGCCCCAGAAACGCCCCAGAAACGCCCCAGAAACGCCCCAGAAACGCCCCAAAAACGCCCCAAAAACGCCCCAAAAATGCCCCAAAAACGCCCCAAAAACGCCCCAAAAATGCCCCAAAAACGCCCCAAAAACGCCCAAAAAAATGCCCCAGAAATGCCAAAAAAATGCCCCAAAAATTCCCCCAGAAACGCCCCAAAAACGCCCCAAAAATGCCCCAGAAACGCCCCAGAAACGCCCCAGAAACGCCCCAGAAATGCCCCAGAAATGCCCCAAAAACGCCCCAAAAACGCCCCAGAAATGCCCCAGAAATGCCCCAAAAACGCCCCAAAAACGCCCCAGAAACGCCCCAAAAACGCCCCAAAAACGCCCCAAAAACGCCCCAAAAATGCCCCAAAAACGCCCCAGAAACGCCCCAAAAACGCCCCAGAAATGCCCCAAAAACGCCCCAAAAATTCCATTTTTTATAGCAAAAATGCCCCAAAAATGCCCCAAAAACGCACCAAAAACGCACCAAAAATGCCCTGAAAATGCCCTGAAAATGCCCTGAAAACGCCCCAAAAACGCCCCAAAAACGCCCCAAAAACGCCCCAAAAATCCCCCAGAAATGCCCCAGAAATGCCCAAAAAGCCCCAGAAATGCCCCAGAAATGCCCCAAAAACGCCCCAAAATGCCCCAAAAACTCCGCAAAAATTCCATTTTTTACAGCAAAAATTCCCCCAAAAACTCGATTTTTTATAGCAAAAATTCTCTCAAAATTCCCAAAAAATGCCCCAAAAATTCCATTTTTTACAGCAAAAATTCCCCAAAAATTCCCCAAAAATTCCCCAAAATTGCAATTTTTTTACAGCAACAATTCCCCAAAATTGCAATTTTTTACAGCAAAGATTCCCCAAAAATTCCATTTTTTACAGCAAAGATTCCCCAAAAATTCCCCAAAGATTCCCCAAAAATTCCATTTTTTACAGCAAAAATTCCCCAAAAATTCCCAAAAAATTCCCCAAAATTGCAAATTTTTTACAGCAAAAATTTTCCAAAAATTCCAACTTGTTCAGCAACAATTCCCCAAAAATTCCCACTGGTACAGAAAAATTCCCAAAAAATTCCTACTTATACAGAAACAATTCCCAAAAAATTCCCACTTGTACAGCAACGATTCCTCAAAAATTCCAATTTTTACAGCAAAAATTCCCCAAAACTCCATTTTTTACAGCAACAATTCCCAAAAATTCCCCAAAAATTCCCACTTGTACCGCAAAAATTCCCAAAAATTGCAATTTTTTACAGCACAAATTCCCCCAAAATTGCAAATTTTTACAGCAAAAATTCCCCAAAACTTCCAATTCCAGCATAGGAATTTTCAGGAATTCCCTCTTTTCCTGCATGGGCTTTTCAGGAATTCCTGGTTTTTAGAATGGAATCTTTCAGGAACTCCCTCTTTTCCACCTGAACTATTTGATGAATTCCCTGGTTTCAGGATGGAATTTTTCAGGAATTCCCTCTTTTCCTGCGTGGGCTTTTCAGGAATTCCCTCATTCCCAGATGGAATTTTTCAGGAGCTCCCTGTCTCTAGAATGGAATTTTTCAGGAATTCCCTCTTTTCCTGCATGGGCTTTTCAGGAATTCCCTCTTTTCCGGATGGAATTTTTCAGGAATTCCCTCATTTCCGCCTGAACTATTTGATGAACTCCCTGTTTCTAGAATGGAATTCTTCAGGAATTCCCTCTTTTCCTCCATGTGCTTTTCAGGAATTCCCTCTTCTCCAGCATAGGAATTTGCAGGAATTCCCGTTTTTGGGGATGGAATTTTTCTGGAACTCCCTGTTTCTAGAATGGATTTTTTCAGGAATTCCCTCATTCCCAGATGGAATTTTTCAGGAATTCCCTCATTCCCAGATGGAATTTTTCAGGAATTCCCTCATTCCCAGATGGAATTTTTCAGGAACTCCCTGTTTTTAGAATGGAATTTTTCAGGAACTCCCTCTTTTCCTGCATGGGCTTTTCAGGAATTCCCTGTTTCTAGAATGGAATTTTTCAGGAACTCCCTCATTCCCAGATGGAATTTTTCAGGAATTCTCTCATTCCCAGATGGGATTTTTCAGGAACTCCCTCATTCCTGGATGGAATTTTTCAGGAACTCCCTCATTCCCGGATGGAATTTTTCAGGAATTCCCCGTTTCCAGAACGCAATTTCCCACAGATCCCTCTCCTCTCTCCCCGCAGGGCTCTACGGGCGGCACCTGAACGTCTGGGACTGGGGGGCGCGGCGGCTGCGGCAGCGGCTGGAGCTGGGCGCGGGCTCGGTGCCGCTGGAGCTGCGCTTCCTGCACCGGCCCCAGGCCGACCGCGGCTTCGTGGGCTGCGCGCTCAGCGGCGACGTGCGGAGCTTCCACCGCCGCGGCCCGGGGAGTGCCGGGGGACGGGACGGGGGGGTTAAAATCTGCTGGGAGTTGGGGTTTTACACGGGAGTTATGGGGTTTGTGGGGTTAAAATCTGCTGGGAATTGGGGTTTTACATGGGAGTTATGGGGTCTTAGGGGTTAAAATCTGCTGGGAGTTGGGGGGTTTTACGCAGGTGTTATGGGGAAAATCTGGGAATTGGGGGGGTTTACATGGAACTTATGGGGTTTGGGGATTGGGGGGTTTATATGGGAGTTATGGGGCTTTGGGAAAAAATCTGGGAATTGGGGTTTTACATGGGAGTTATGGGGGTTTGGGAATTTGGGAGTTTACACGGGAGTTATGGCGTTTTACATGGGAGTTATGGGGTTTACATGGGAGTTATGGGGTTTTCCATGGGAGCTATGGGGTTTTACATGGGAGTTATGGGGTTTTCCATGGGAGTTATGGGGTTTACATGGGAGTTATGGGTTTTCCATGGGAGTTATGGGGTTTTACACGGGAGTTATGGGGTTTTCCATGGCAGTTATGGGGTTTTCCATGGGAGTTATGGGGTTTCCATGGGAGTTATGGGGTTTTCCATGGGAGTTATGGGGTTTTCCATGGGAGTTATGGGGTTTACATGGGAGTTACGGGGTTTTCCATGGGAGTTATGGGGTTTACATGGGAGTTACGGGGTTTTCCATGGGAGTTATGGGGTTTACACGGGAGTTATGGGGTTTTCCATGGGAGTTATGGGGTTTCCATGGGAGTTATGGGGTTTACACGGGAGTTATGGGGTTTTACATGGGAGTTATGGGGTTTCCATGGGAGTTATGGGGTTTCCATGGGAGTTATGGGGTTTCCATGGGAGTTGTGGCTCGGTGCCGCTGGAGCTGCGCTTCCTGCACCGGCCCCAGGCCGACCGCGGCTTCGTGTGCTGCGCGCTCAGCGGCGACGTGCGGAGCTTCCACCGCCGCGGCCCGGGGAGTGCCCGGGAACGGGGACACACCGGGCTGCGGGGGGTTAAAATCTGATGGGAGTTGGGGGGGTTTGTATGGGGGTTATGGGGTTTTAGGGGTTAAAATCTGCTGGGAGTTGGGGGGGTTTGTATGGGGGTTATGGGGTTTTAGGGGTTAAAATCTGCTGGGAGTTGGGGGGGTTTCTATGGGAGTTATGGGGAAAATCTGCTGGGAATTGGGGTTTTTACATGGGAGTTATGGGATTTATGGGGTTTGTGGGGTTTAAACTCTGCTGGGAGTTGGGGGGGTTTATATGGGAGTTATGGGGTTTGGGAATTGGGGTTTTTACATGGGAGTTATGGGGTTTTAGGGGGCAAAATCTGCTGGGAATTGGAGGGTTTATATGGGGGTTATGGGGAAAATCTGCTGGGAATTGGGGGGGATTATATGGGGGTTATGGGGTTTTAGGGGTTAAAATCTTCTGGGAATTGGGGTTTTGCATGGGAGTTATGGGGTTTTCCATGGGAGTTATGGGGTTTTCCATGGGAGTTATGGGGTTTTACATGGGAGTTATGGGGTTTACCTGGGAGTTATGGGGTTTTACATGGGAGTTATGGGGTTTTACATGGGAGTTATGGGGGTTTACATGGGAGTTATGGGGTTTTACACGGGAGTTATGGGGTTTTCCATGGGAGTTATGGGGTTTTACACGGGAGTTATGGGGTTTACATGGGAGTTATGGGGTTTTACATGGGGGTTATGGGTTTTCCATGGGAGTTGTGGCTCGGTGCCGCTGGAGCTGCGCTTCCTGCACCGGCCCCAGGCCGCCCGCGGCTTCGTGGGCTGCGCGCTCAGCGGCGACGTGCGGAGCTTCCACCGCCGCGGCCCGGGGAGTGCCCGGGAACGGGGACACACCGGGCTGCGGGGGGTTAAAATCTGATGGGAGTTGGGGGGTTTGTGTGGGAGTTATGGGGTTTGGGAATTGGGGGTTTATACATGGGAGTTATGGGGTTTGTGGGGTTTAAACTCTGCTGGGAGTTGGGGTTTTCCATGGGAGTTATGGGGTTTTACATGGGGGTTATGGGGTTTTCCATGGGAGTTATGGGGTTTTCCATGGGAGTTATGGGGTTTTCCATGGGAGTTATGGGGTTTACATGGAAGTTATGGGGTTTTCCATGGGAGTTATGGGGTTTTCCATGGGAGTTATGGGGTTTTCCATGGGAGTTATGGGGTTTTACACGGGAGTTATGGGGTTTACATGGGAGTTATGGGGTTTTACATGGGAGTTATGGGGTTTTCCATGGGAGTTATGGGGTTTACATGGAAGTTATGGGGTTTTCCATGGGAGTTATGGGGTTTTCCATGGGAGTTATGGGGTTTTCCATGGGAGTTATGGGGTTTTACACGGGAGTTATGGGGTTTACATGGGAGTTATGGGGTTTTACACGGGAGTTATGGGGTTTTACATGGGAGTTATGGGGTTTTCCATGGGAGTTATGGGGTTTTCCATGGGAGTTATGGGGTTTACATGGGAGTTATGGGGTTTTCCATGGGAGTTATGGGGTTTTCCATGGGAGCTGTGGCTCGGTGCCGCTGGAGCTGCGCTTCCTGCACCGGCCCCAGGCCGACCGCGGCTTCGTGGGCTGCGCGCTCAGCGGCGACGTGCGGAGCTTCCACCGCCGCGGCCCGGGGAGTGCCGGGGGACGGAACGGGGGGGTTAAAATCTGATGGGAGTTGGGGGGTTTGTACGGGAGTTATGGGGTTTTAGGGGTTAAAATCTGATGGGAGTTGGGGGGGTTTATATGGGAGTTATGGCTCAGCGGCGACATGCGGAGCTTCCACCGCCGCGGCCCGGGGAGTGCCGGGGGACGGGAACCGGGGCAGAGAACGGGGGGGTTAAAATCTGATGGGAGTTGGGGGGTTTATATGGGGGTTATGGGGTCTTAGGGGTTGAAATCTGATGGGAATTGGGGGATTTTGCATGGGAGTTATGGGGTTTGGGGATTGGGGGGGTTTATATGGGAATTATGGGGTTTTAGGGGGTAAAATCTGCTGGGAATTGGGGTTTTTACATGGGAGTTATGGGGTTTGTGGGGTTTAAAATCTGGGAATTGGAGGAGGTTTATATGGGGGTTATGGGGGTTTGGGGCAAAATCTGCTGGGAATTGGGGGGGTCTACCTGAGTTCTTGGGAGTTTAAGGCAAAATCTGCTGAGAATTGGGGGGTTTCCCATGGAATTTATGGGGGTTTAGAGCAAAATCTGCTGGGAATTGGGGGTTTTTACATCAGAGTTATGGGGGTTTGGGAATTGGGGGTTTCACATGGGAGTTAACGGGGTTTGTGGGGTTTAAACTCTGTTGGGAATTGGGGTTTTTACATGGGAGTTATGGGGTTTGTGGGGTTAAAACTCTGCTGGGAATTGGGGATTTACATGGGAGTTATGGGGGTTTTGGGGGGCAAAATCTGCTGGGAATTTGCGGGGTTTTACATGGGAGTTATGGGGAAAATCTGCTGGGAATTGGGGTTTTTGCATGGGAGATATGGGGTTTGTGGGGTTTAAAATCTGGGAATTGGAGGGGGTTTATATGGGATTTATGGGGTTTGTGGGGACAAAATCTGCTGGGAATTGAGGGGTTTTGCATGGGAGTTATGGGGTTTGGGGATTGGGGGGGTTTTATATGGGAATTATGGGGGTTTGGGGGGTTTAAAATCTGCTGGGAATTGGGGGGGTTGTATGGGAGTTATGGGGATTTGGGGAAAAAATCTGGGAATTGGGTTTTTACATAGGAGTTATGGGGTTTGGGGATTGGGGTTTTTACATGAGAGTTATGGGGGTTTGGGAATTGGGGTTTTTGCATGGGAGTTATGGGGTTTGGGAATTTGGGGTTTTACATGGGAGTTATGGGATTTGGGGGAAAATCTGCTGGGAATTGGGGGTTTTCCATGGAATTCCTGGGATTTTTCCATTAAACTCTTGGGATTTGGGGGCAAAATCTGCTGAAAACTGGGGAGGTTCCCATGGAATTTATGGGGTTTGGGGCAAAATCTGACGGGAATTGGGGCTTTTTTCTGTGGAATTCTTGGGGTTTTTCCATGGAATTCCTGGGAGATCCAGAGGTTCCACCAGATCTCGGTGAATTCCCAGGATTTTGGGCCAAACCTGCAGGAATTGGGGCTTTTTTTCCCCCGTGGAATTCCTGGGTTTTTAGGGAAATCTCCAAGGTTTTCTTGCCGTGGCGTTGCGGGGCGGGGCGGATATTCCATGGATTCAGGGATTTGCAGGAATTCCCGGGAATAATCCCACGTTTTCCCTCCCTCAGGAAGGGGAGTGGGAAGTGGAGAAGGTGATTGAGGTGCCCAGCAAGAAAGTCCAAGGGTGGCTCCTCCCAGAAATGCCAGGTCAGTGGGGAAATTTGGGAGAAATTTGGGAGAAATTTGGGAAAAATTTGGGAAAAAGTTGGGAAAAAGTTGGGAATCTCCTCCTGTATCCAGAGCAGATTCTGGTGGAATTTGATCCTTAAATGGCAAAAAATTCCAATTTTTTGGGGGGGGGTGGATTTTTTTTAAGGGAGAATTTCAGGATGAGCACAGCACCCCCCGAGGTGGGATCTGCTCCGTGCTTGGGGTGGGATTTTCCAGGAAAATCCTTGGAATTTGGCTCTGGGTGTGCCTGAATCAATTCCCCAGCTCCGTTTTATCCCTTCCCAAGCTCGGAGTTTGGGGGTTTTTTTGGGTTTTTTTGCCGTTTCCTCGTGGGAATTCCGGGATTTTGGGGGCTTCCCTGCTGTCCCATTCCCAGATTTTTCTCTGGAATTGTCCTTCATTCCACCCAAGGGTTTGGGGTTCTCCATTCCACCCAAGGGTTTGGGGTTCTCCATTCCATCCAAGGATTTGGGGTTCTTCATTTCATCCAAGGGTTTGGGGTTCTCCGTTTCATCCAAGGGTTTGGGGTTCTCCATCCCACCCAAGGGTTTGGGGTTCTCCATTCCACCCAAGGGTTTGGGGTTCTCCATCCCACCCAAGGATTTGGGGTTCTCCATTCCATCCACGAATTTGGGGTTCTCCATTCCACCCAAGGGTTTGGGGTTCTCTGTTCCACCCAAGGGTTTGGGGTTCTCCATTTCATCCAAGGGTTTGGGGTTCTCCATTTCATCCACGGGTTTGGGGTTCTCTGTTCCATCAAAGGATTTGGGGTCCTCTGTTTTATCCACGAATTTGGGGTTCTTCATTTCATCCAAGGGTTTTGGGTTCTCCAGTTCATCCACAAATTTGGGATTCTCCATTCCATCCAAGGATTTGGGGTCTCCCTGCCTTTAATCCAAGGATTTTTGGGGTTCTCTGTTCCATCCAGGGTTTTGGGTTCTCCATTCCATCCAATGTTCCATCCAAGGGTTTGGGGTTCTCCATTCCACCCAAGGGTTTGGGGTTCTCCATTCCATCCAATGTTCCACCCAAGGGTTTGGGATTTTCCATTCCATCCAAGGATTTGGGGTTCTCCATTCCATCCAAGGGTTTTGGGTTCTCCATTCCACCCAAGGCTTTGGATTTCTCCGTTCCACCCAAGGATTTGGGGTCTCCCTGCCTTTAATCCAAGGATTTTGGGGTCTCTCCACCCTTCCCTCCCCAGGGCTCATCACGGACATCCTGATCTCCCTGGACGACCGGTTCCTGTACTTCAGCAATTGGCTGCACGGGGACGTGCGCCAGTACGACATCTCCAACCCCCAGCACCCCAAACTGGTGGGCCAGGTCAGCACCCAAACATCCCCCAAAAATCCCCCCCGAAACCTTCCCCAGTTGTTTTTGGGTTCATTTGGGTGGGTTTTGGGTGTTTTCCATGGGATTTCGATGGTTTTTCCCAGGTGTTTCTGGGGGGCAGCATCTGCAGAGGGGGAGCGGTGACGGTGCTGGAGGATCGGGAGCTGCAGGAGCAGCCGGAGCCCTGCGTGGTCCAGGTGAATATTCCCACAGCTCTCTCTTCCCAGATTTTTTTTTTCCCAGATTTTTTTTTCCCAATTTTTTTTTTTCCTGGATTTTTTTTTCCCCTGGATTTTTTTTCCCGGATTTTTTTTTTTCCTGGATTTTTTTTTTCCCCGAATTTTTTTTTCCCGGATTTTTTTTTTCGCTGGATTTTTTTTGTTTCCCAGGGTGTTTTTTCCTGGATTTTTTTTTCCCGGGTTTTTTTGTTTTTTCCGGATTTTTTTTCCCCAGTTTTTTTTCCCGGATTTTTTTTTTCCTGAATTTTTTCCCCAGATTTTTTTTTCCCCAAATTTTTTCCTGGATTTTTTTTTTCCTCGGATTTTTTTTCCCCAGATTTTTTTTCCCCAGATTTTTTGTTTCCCAGGTTTTTTTTCCTGGATTTTTTTCCCCAGATTTTTTTTTTCCTGGATTTTTTTTTTCCGGATTTTTTTCCCCCAGGTTTGTTTTTTTTTTTTCCTGGATTTTTTTCCCTGGATTTTTTTTTCCCCAGATTTTTTTTCCCAGACTTTTTCCCCAGATTTTTTTTCCCCCGGATTTTTTTTTCCCGGATTTTTTCCCAGATCTTTTCCCACATTTTTCCCCAACCATTTCAATGCTCCTTTTTTGAGGCAGAATCCCCAAAAACCCCCGTTCCCTCCCCAAACCCGGGATTTCCCGCTCCCCAATCCGGGATTCCCGGCTCCCCTGGGGGATTTTCCTGGGAATTCCAGGGCAAGAGGATCCCGGGGGGGCCGCAGATGCTGCAGCTGAGCCTGGACGGGAAGCGGCTCTACGTGACCACCTCGCTCTTCAGCGCCTGGGACCGCCAGTTCTACCCCGACATGATCAAGTGAGCTCTAATTGGCCCTTAATTGGCCGTTAATTGGTCGTTAATTAGCCATTAGTTTGGGTATTGATCAGGTAATGATTGTTATTGATTGGTGTGTTGTTACTGGTTCTTGTTTGCTTCTTGGTTTGGTGTCGGTCTGCTGGTTCCTCGGTAATTAGTTGGCTGTTAATTGATTTTTCGGTTCGTTTTAGTGCCTTTTCCAAGCCCCAAACCCTTTCCCAACCCCAAACCTTTGTCCCACTCTCTCATCTCTTTTCCCAACCCCAGCCCCTTTTCCCAACCCCTTTTCCTACTTTCTCTTGGCCCTTTTCCCAACCCCAGCCCCTTTTCCCAACCCCAACCCCTTTTCCCAACCCCAACCCCTTTTCCCAACCCCAGCCCCTTTTCCCAATCCCAATCCTTTTTCCCAGCCCCTTTTCCCAACCCCTTTCCCAATCCCCTTTCCCAATCCCTTTTCCCAACCTTTTTCTAAGCTCCAGCCCCTTCTCCCAACTCAAGCCCCTTTTCCCACTTTCTCTTGGCCCTTTTCCCAATCCCAACCCCTTTTTCCAATCCCTTCTCCCAACCCCATTTCCCAATCCCAATCCCTTTTCCCAGCCCCTTTCCCCAATCCCATCCCAACCCTTTTTCCCAATCCCCGTTTGTTTCCCGATCCCACCCCATGGGCTCCGTTCCCCGCAGGGAGGGCTCAGTGATGCTGCAGCCGGGTCTGGGTTATTAATTGATTATTAATCAATAATTGGCTGGTTTCCCGGCAGGGAGGGCTCGGTGATGCTGCAGCCGGGTCTCGGTCATTAATTAATGATTAATTATTAATCAATAATTGGCTGGTTTCCCGGCAGGGAGGGCTCGGTGCTGCTGCAGCCGGGTCTCGGTCATTAATTAATGATTAATTATTAATCAATAATTGGCTGGTTTCCCGGCAGGGAGGGCTCGGTGATGCTGCAGCTGGACGTGGACACGGCGCGGGGCGGCCTGGCCGTCAATGGCCGGTTCCTGGTGGATTTCGGGCGGGAGCCGCTGGGGCCGTGCCTGGCGCACGAGATGCGCTACCCGGGGGGGGACTGCACCTCCGACATCTGGGTGTGATCCGGGAATCCGGGAATTCCCTGGGAATGGGGGAATGGGGGAATGGGGACTGCACCTCCGACATCTGGGTGTGATCCGGGAATCCGGGAATTCCCTGGGAATGGGGGATGCACCTCCGACATCTGGGTGTGATCCGGGAATCCGGGAATTCCCTGGGAATGGGGGAATGGGGGAATGTGGGACTGCACCTCCGACATCTGGGTGTGATCCGGGAATCCGGGAATTCCCTGGGAATGGGGGAATGGGGGAATGTGGGACTGCACCTCCGACATCTGGGTGTGATCCGGGAATCCGGGAATTCCCTGGGAATGGGGAATGGGGGATGCACCTCCGACATCTGGGTGTGATCCGGGAAATCCATGGGAATGGGGAATGGGGGAATGGGGGATGCACCTCCGACATCTGGGTGTGATCCGGGAATCCGGGAATTCCCTGGGAATCCGGGAATGGGGGACTGCACCTCCAAAATCTGGGAATTCTGTGGGAATTCAGGGTTTGGGAATTCGGGAATCCTCGGACTGCACCTCCCACATCTGCCTCTGATCCCAGGGAATTCGTGGATTTCTCCCGTTTTTTCCCCCTCCCCATCCCATTTCCCCGGGAATTCGGATGCCTGGAGCTTCATCCCGAAATTCCCGTTCTGGAGCATCCTTTCCTCAAAATCACCTCTGATCATTCTGATGAAAAAAAAATCAAAAATCCCAATAAAATTCTCCTTCCAGCAGCTGAAATTCCCGTTTTTTATGGTGGTTTTTTTTGGGGGGGAAGGGGGTGGGTGGGCACTTTTGGCTTTTTTGGTTCAAAAAAAGTCATTTCCCGAGATTTTTCCATCCTTTTTTGGTTGAATTTCCACTGAAAGTGGGAGTTTCCCGCTGGAAAAAGGCAGCTGATGTCGTTTCCCAACTTTTTTTCCATCTTTTCTTTGTTGTTGTTGTACAGAGATAAAAAGGGGATAAAATCAGGATAAAAAGGGGGATAAAAGATGGGAAAATTGGGATAAATTCGGGGTAAAAAAAAAGATTAAAAATTATAAAAATAGGGATAAAAGTGGGATAAAAGAGGAGAAAAATAGGGCAAAAAGGCAGATTTAAAAAAGGAATAAAAAATGGAAAAGAAGATGAAAAAATGAATTAAAAAGGGGATAAAGAATTGAAAAACGGGAAAAGAGAGAATAGAGGGGTGAAGCAGGGAAAACCCGGGCTAAAAAGGGCGGAACCGGGGATTTGAAACGGGATAAAGCGGGGCTGGAACCGGGAGCACCGGGGCTGCCCGGCAGGAGCTTCAGCAGCGCCCGCGGCCCCCCCGGGGATTGTCCCGGGCCCGCTGCCACCCTCGGGCCCGCCGGGCTTGGGTTTGGCCCGGGATTGTCCCGGGATTGTCCCGGGATTGTCCCGGGAATGAGGCTCGGGAAGCGGCGGCTGATGCACGGAACGACTTTATTGATGGATGGCGGGGACAAGCGGGGCCGGGCAGGGAGGAGACAGGGAGGGGGACAGGGAGGGGACAGGGAGGGGACCGGGAGGGGACAGGGAGGGGACCGGGCTCGGGCTCGGGATGTGCCAAGGGCTGGGCGCGGTGACCGGAGCCAGCCTGGACCGGGGGGGACACCCTGGGGACATCGCGGGGACATCGCGGGGACACCGCGGGGACATCGTGGGGACATCGCGGGGACACCCTGGGGACATCGCGGGGACACCCCGGGGACATCGCGGGGACACCCCGGGGACACCCTGGGGACATCGCGGGGACACCCTGGGGACACCCCGGGGACATCGCGGGGACATCGCGGGGACACCCCGGGGACATCCCCGGAGCGGGGTCGCGGCTCCCGGCGCTGCTCCGCCCGCAGCGCGATCGCGATCCCGGCGGGAACGGGGACCCCCAAACCCCCCCAGCCCAGGGGATCCCAAAGGCGCCGATTCCCCGCGGGATCCCCAAGGATCGCCCGGCGCACCCCGAGCCCGTCACCCAGCGCAGCCCAGAGCCGGGATTGGCCCCCCCAGGCCCACCCCGCAGGGCCCCCGGAGCCCCCCGGAGCCCCCCGAGCCCCCCGGGCATTCCCGGCTCAGGGCAGCGCCGGGGATTTGGCGTCGCCGCCGGCCAAGCGGATCTCGTGCGCCAGGCACGGCCCGAGCGGCTCCCGCCCGAAATCCACCAGGAAGTTCTTGTTGACGGCCAGGCCGCCCTTCTCCGTGTCCACGTCGAGCTGCAGCATCACCGAGCCCTCCCTGCGGGGAAACCACCCCGTTATTGATTAATCATTAATTAATTAATGACCAATAGCCAGCTGCAGCATCACCGAGCCCTCCCTGCCGGGAAACCGCCCCATTATTGATTAATAATTAATCATTAATTAATAACCAAGACCCGGCTGCAGCATCACCGAGCCCTCCCTGCCGGGAAACCGCCCCATTATTGATTAATAATTAATCATTAATTAATAACCAAGACCCGGCTGCAGCATCACCGAGCCCTCCCTGCGGGGACAGCGGTGGCTTCCTGGGGACAGCCGGGGGGCCCCGGGGGCCGCGCCGAGCCCGCCCGGAGCTGCGGCCACCGCGCCGGGGGAGGGAGGGCCCGGCCCGGAATCAGCGGCAGCGGAGCGGGGACTCGCTCTGGAACCGCCCGGAACGGCTCGGGATGGGCCGGGATGGGCCGGGGGAGTTCGGGGTCTGAATCCCCTCGGAGTTAGGGGTCTGAATCCCCCCAAGATTCGGGCTCTGAATCCCCCCAGAGCGGCTCTGGAGGGGCCGAGGGAGTTCGGGGTCTGAATCCCCCGGAGCGGTCCGGGATGGGTCGGGGGAGTTCGGGCTCTGAATCCCCCCGGAGTTCGGGGTCTGAATCCCCCGGAGCGGCCCGGGACGGGCTCGGGGTCCCTTTTCCCCCCCGAATCCCCCCCGGTGGCCGGGCCGGGCTCACCTGACCAGGCTGGGGTAGAACTGCCGGTCCCAGGTGCTGTAGAAGGAGTTGGTCACGTAGAGGCGCTTCCCGTCCAGGCTCAGCTGCAGCACCGCGGGGCCGCCGTACACGCGCTTGCACTGGGACACACGGACTGGGCTTACTGGGGGCACTGGGACACACGGACTGGGGGCACTGGGACACACGGACTGGGGGCACTGGGGACACTGGGGGCACTGGGACACACGGACTGGGCTTACTGGGGGCACTGGGGGCACTGGGGGCACTGGGACACACGGACTGGGGGCACTGGAACACACGGACTGGGGGCACTGGGAGCACTGGGGGCACTGGGACCGGATCCCAGCAGGGGCAGGGGCGGAGCAGGAGCAGAAAGGATCAGGAACAGCTCAGGGCAGGTGAGAGCAGAGCAGGTGAGCGCACAGGTGAGCTCTGGCACTCAGGTGAGAGCAGGCTCAGGTGAGAGCGCACACTCACACTCACACACTCACACACACACTCACACACACACACTCACACACACACTCACACACACACTCACACTCACCCCTCACACACTCACACACACTGACACACACTCACCCTCACACACTCGCACTCACACTCACACACACTCACATGTGCTCACACACACACACACTCACACACTCACACACTCACACTCCCCTTCTCCCCCTCTCCCCCGTCCCCGCTCACCTTGACCACCAGCGGCTCGGGCTGCCCCTTGAGCTCCTCGTCCCTGCAGACGGTGACGGGGCCCCCTCGCAGGACGCTGCCCCCCACGAACACCTGCAAGGGCCGCGCTGGCACCGAGCGTTCCCCGGGCACGGCCCCGCCGGCCCCGCCCGGCCCCGCCGCGCCCCCCGGCCCGGCCCGGCCGCCGCCCCTCCCTCACCTGCCCCACCAGGCGGGGCTTGCAGCCCCTGCTCAGCTCGTACTGCCGGATGTCCCCGTGCCACCAATTGCACACGAACAGGAACCGGTCGTCCGGGCTGATGACGAGGTCGGCGATGAAGGCTGCGGGCAGAGCCGGGGCTCAGCGGGGGCCGCGGGAGGGACGGAGGGAGGGAGGGAGCGCGGCCCGGGGGGAGCGGGGCGGGGAGCGGGGGTCGGGCAGGGTTTGGGGTCACCCAGTGGGATTTGGGGTCGGGCAGGATTTGGGATCACCCCGTAGGTTTTGGGGTCGGGCAGGGTTTGGGATCACCCAGCAAGGTTTGGGGTCGGGCAGGGTTTGGGGTCACCCAGAGGGATTTGGGGTCGGGCAGGGTTTGGGATCACTCCGCAGGTTTTGGGGTCACCCAGCAGTGTTTGGGGTCACCCCGCAGGGTTTGGGGTCACCCAGCAGGATTTGGGGTCGGGCAGGGTTTGGGGTCACCCCGCAGGATTTGGGGTCACCCCGCAGGGTTTGGGGTCACCCAGAGGGATTTGGGGTCACCCAGCAGGGTTTGGGGTCACCCAGCAGGGTTTGGGGTCGGGCAGGGTTTGGGGTCACCCCGCAGGGTTTGGGGTCCCCCCGCAGGCTCTGGGGTCCCTCTGGGGCCGGGCCCGCTGCCCCGCCGGCGCGGGGAGCAGGAATCGCCCCCGCCGAGGGCACACGGACCTGGCATCTTGGGCATGATCCAGCCCGACACGTCCTTGGGCGGGATCCGGATCACCTCCTCCACTGCCCAGGTGTCTCTCTGCACAGGGACAGCCAGCGCCGCTCAGCCCGAGCCGAGCCGAGCCGAGCCGAGCCGAGCGGGATCAACCCGATCCCTGTCCGTGTCCCAGCCCAAATCTCCATCCCGACCCGAGCGCAACGGGATCAGCCCGGCCCCGATCCCGATGCGGATCCCGATCCCATCCTGCTCCCATCCCGATCCCACCGAGCCCATCCCGGCCCTGGTCCTGATCCCGGGCACAACGAGCCCATCCCGGTCCCGGTCCCGGGCACAACGAGCCCATCCCGGTCCCGGTCCCAGCCCCGATTTCGATCCCGGGCACAACGAGCCCATCCCGGTCCCGATCCTGATCCCGATTCTGGGCACAACGAGCTCATCCCGGTCCCAGCCCCGATCCCGATCCCACCGAGCCCATCCCGCTCCCAGCCCCGCTCCCTCCCAGCCCCGCTCCCTCGCTCTCCCCGCTCCTCCTCCTCCTCCTCCTCGTCCCGGGCGCGGTTCCCCCGCAGCCCCGGCCCGGCCCGGCCCCGCACTCGCCTCGCAGGCTCGGTAGAAGCGGAAGACGGCCCCGCTCAGCGCGCAGGCCACGTAGCCCTCGGCCGCGTCGGGGCTGTGCAGGAAGCGCACGCTGAGCGGCAGAGAATCCTCGCCCAGGTCGAAGCACTGCGTCAGGCTGCGGCACGACAGGCTCCAGACGTTCAGGCGGCGCCCGTAGACCCCTGCGGGACCCCCGGGGAAAGCGTCGGGGCCGGGCCGGGGCACCCAGCGCTGCCCGGGGGGCTCCGGAGGGGCCGGCAGCGGCGGGGAAAGGGCGGCAGAGGGGCAGGGACCGGGGAAAGGGCAGGGATTGGGGAAGGGAAACGGGGAAAGGGCAGGGATTGGGGATCAACAGAGAGGGAAATGCAGGATTCGGGACTGAGAACACCGGGAAATTCAGGATTCAGGAATGAGAACACCGGGAAATTCAGGATTCGGGAATGAGAACACCGGGAAATGCAGGATTTAAGAATGGGAAAACTGGGAAATTCAGGATTCGGGAATGAGAGCACCGGGAAATGCAGGATTTAAGAATGAGAACAGCGGGAAATTCAGGATTTAAGAACGAGAACAGCGAGAAATTCAGGATTTGAGAATGAGAACAGCGGGAAATTCAGGATTCAGGAATGAGAACACCGGGAGATGCAGGATTCGGGAATGAGAACACCGGGAGATGCAGGATTCGGGAATGAGAACACCGGGAAATTCAGGATTTAAGAACAAGAACAGCGGGAAATTCGGGATTCGGGACTGAGAACAGCGGGAAATTCAGGATTTAAGAATGAGAACACCGGGAAATGCAGGATTCGGGAATGAGAACAGCGGGAAATGCAGGATTTAAGAACGAGAACAGCGGGAAATGCAGGATTTAAGAACGAGAACAGCGGGAAATTCGGGCTCAGCCGCCGCCCGCGCCCAGCCCCGGCCCGGCCGAGGCTCCGCGGGCACCGTTCGGCCTCTCGGGGGGCACCGAGCGCCGCCAGCCCCGCGCTCGGCGCCGCCCCCGCTGCCCCCCGCGGGTCCCCACCTTTCTTGAGGTCATCGGGGTTGAAGCCGCGCCCGGCCACTTTGGGCACCATCCCGGCCGAGCTGACCAGGACGTTGTGCCGCGCCTGGAAGGTGAAGTCGTGGCCGGTCGGGGGAGCCTCGCACTCGTTCTCCCAGTTCCCCTTCAGCTCCAAGGTGTCTCCGTCCAGCACCACGAAGCCACCTGGGACACGCCGGGGACGCGCCGGTGACAAATCCGGGCTGCCACCTCCGCAGGGGGACTGCCGGGGTGGGAGTTGGGGCAGGGAAAGGGGGATTGGGGCAGGGAAATGGGGATTGGGGCAGGGAAATGGGAATTGGGGCAGGGAAAGGGGAATTGGGGCTGGGAAATGGGAATTGGGGCAGGGAAAGGGGGATTGGGGCTGGGAAATGGGAATTGGGGCAGGGAAAGGGGGATTGGGGCAGGGAAAGGGGAATTGGGGCAGGGAAATGGGAATTGGGGCAGGGAAATGGGAATTGGGGCAGGGCAATGGGAATCCCGGGCAGGGAAAAGGGGAATTCCGGGCAGGGCAATGGGAATTGGGGTAGGCAAAGGGGGATTGGGGCAGGGCAATGGGAATCCCGGGCAGGGAATTTCACCTTTGCCGTTGCCAGCGGGGTCGCCCATGTTGGCGATCAGGATGTCCCCGTTGGGCAGCGCGTGGGTGACAGCCAGGTAGCCCTTCTTGCACTTCCAGAACACATCCACGGGCTCGATCATCTGCAGGGAGCAGCGCCAAGGTCAGCCCCGCCTGCTCCCAATCCTTCCTGGGATGGAGCCTTCCTCCCTTCCCGGAATTAACCCTCCCTTCCTTCCTTCCCGGAATTAACCTTTCCTTCCTCCCTTCCTTGAATTAATCCATCCTTTCCTTCCTTCCTTCCTTCCTTCCTTGAATGAATCCTTCCTCCCTTCCTTCCTGGAATCCTTCCTTCCTCCCCCCCTCCCTCCCTCCCTCGAATTAACCTTTCCTTCCTTTTCCCCTTGAATTTTTCCTCCCTCCCTCCCTTCTTCCTTCCTTCCTTCCTGGAATCCTTCCTTCCTTCCTTGAATTGACCTTTCCTTCCTTTTTCCGTTGAATTTTTCCTCCCTCCCTCTCTTCTTCCTCCCTCCCTTCCTTCCTCCCTTCCTTGAATTAATCCATCCTTTCCTTCCTTCCTCCCTTCCTTCCTTCCTTCCTTCCTGGAATCCTTCCTCCCTCGAATTAACCTTTCCTTCCTTTTCCCCTTGAATTTACCCTCCCTCCCTCCCTGGGATCTTTCTCTCTCTCTCCTCCTCCTCCCCTCGGACCGATCCCTCCTCCCCGTCCCGGAGCGGATCCTTCCTCCCGCTCCCCGCCGCCCCCGGGCCGTGCCGTGCCGAGCCGTGCCGGGCCGTGCCGGGCCGTACCTTGCAGATCCGCGGCGCCCGGCACTGCGAGCCCACATCCACCACGTAGATGCGGGAGGAGATGAGGCCGGGCAGCACCAGCTTGGTCCTTTTGGCCGCGGCGCCGCTGTCGGAGCAGCCGCAGGCGGGGCCCCAGCCCGCGCAGTGCAGCTCGTCCTTGAGGTTGGGCACGGGCAGGCGGTGCAGCACCTGGGCACGGCCAAGGGAGCTGAGCCGGGCCGGGCCGGGCCGGGCCGGGCCCGCCGGGGCTGGAGCGCCGGGGCTGGGGAGCGCCCGGAGGGGCTGCGAGGGGATTTGGGGTCTGGGGAGCGCCCGGAGGGGATTTGGGGTCTGGGGAGAGCCCGGAGGGGATTTGGGGTCTGGGGAGCGCCTGGGGCAGATTTGGGGTCTGGGGAGCACCCGGAGGGAATTTGGGGTCTGGGGAGAGCCCGGAGGGGATTTGGGGTCTGGGGAGCGCCCGGAGGGGATTTGGGGTCTGGGGAGAGCCCGGAGGGGATTTGGGGTCTGGGGAGAGCCCGGAGGGGATTTGGGGTCTGGGGAGAGCCCGGAGGGGATTTGGGGTCTGGAGGGGCTGCGAGCGGCGCTGGGGTTTGGGGATCCCTGAGAGGGGCTGGGAGCCAATTTGGGATTTGGGGAGCGCTGAGAGGGGCCGGGATGTGCCCAAGGGCCGGGTCGGGGACACCTGAACCCCCCGGGGACACCTGAGACCCCTCCCCAGGCCGGGCTGGGAACACCCGAACCCCCCGGGGTCACCTCCGAGCCCTCCCCAGGCTCCCGGGGCGTTCCCGGAGCTGCCCGGGATCCCCCGGGAAGGATCGGGAAGGGAACCCGAGCGCCGAGAGGACGCGAGCGCCGCAGGGGACAGCGGCCAGCGCAGCCCGGGGGGACACAAAGCTGCCCCAGCCCGGGGGGCACCGCCCGAGGGGACGGGGAAAAGGCGCTTTTTGGGTGGGTTTTGGGGTTTTTTTTTTTCTCTCGGTACCTGGCCGTAGGTGCAGGAGCGCGGGTTGAGGTCCACGGTGGCCAGGAAATCGGGCTGCTCGGTGCAGGTGGAGCGGTAGGTGCAGGTCACGTAGGCGACCTCCTCCCTCGGGGCTGGGGACACAAAGGCCGCGCTCGGACCGCGCCGGGCAGCGCCCGCACAGGGACGGGCCCAGCTCCGGGGGGCTCCCGGAACCCAGCCCGGGGCATTGGGGGGCTGCGGCCGCTTCCTCCAGCGCCGCCCCTGCAGCCCCGGGGCTGAGCCCGAGCCGGGAGCGACCGGGGGGACCCAAAAACCCCAAACTGTCCCAAAATTCCCCAATTCCAGCCCTGGGGCTGAGCCCGAATCGACCAGGGGGACCCAAAAACCCCCAAATTGTCCCAAAATTCCCCAATTCCAGCCCCGGGGCTGAGCCTGAGCCCGAGCCCGGAGCGACCGGAGGGACCCAAAAAACCCCCAACCCCCAAATTCTCCAATTCCCCCAATCCCCAACTCCCGACCCGGGAACCCCCGGGGGGAATCTCGGGGAGCACCCGGGGGAATCTCCCGGGAGTTCTCCCGCCGGGGACGGGGCTCGGCGGAGCCGCTGAGCTCGGGGGGCGCCCCCCGGAGCCCCGCGCCCCCCGGTCCCGGCCCGGCCCCGCTCCCGCGCTCACCTTTCAGCACCTCGGGGCACGAGGGGCACTCGTAGCACGGAGCTCTGCACCTGTCTGGGGAGCCGAGGGAGCGTCAGCCCCGCGCCCCCTCCCGCGGGGCCCCTCCGCCCCCGGGACCCCCGGGACACCCTCGGGACACCCCCGGGGACACCCCCGGGACACCCCCGGGACACCCCGGGACACCCCCGGGACACCCCCGGGACACCCCCGGGACACCCTCGGGACACCCCCGGGGACACCCCCGGGACACCCCCGGGACACCCCCGGGACACCCCCGGGAACACCCCCGGGACAACCCCAGGGACAACCCCAGGGACAACCCCTGGACCCCCGGGACACACCCGGGACACCCCCGGGGAAACCCCCGAGACACCCCGGGGACACCCCCGGGACACCCTCGGGACACCCCCGGGACCCCCGGGACACCCCCGGGGAGACCCCCGGGACACCCCCGGGACACCCCCGGGACACCCTCGGGACACCCCCGGGACAGCGACCCTGGGGACAGCGCGGGGCCGAGCCCTGCTGGGGACAGCGGAGCCCCTCGGGGAGCCCGAACCCACAGCGGAGACGGGACAGAACCAGGACAGGACCGGGACAGAGCCGGGACAGAACCAGGACAGGACCGGGACAGAGCCGGGACAGGATGGGGACAGAGCCGGGACAGAGCCGGGGACAGAGCCGGGGACAGAGCCGGGACAGAGCTGGGACAGGACCAGGGACAGAACCGGGACAGAGCCGGGACGGGGACAGAACCCGGGCCGGGATGGGGACAGCGGTGTCACCCAAGCCCGGACGGGGACAGCGGTGTCACCCGAACCGGGCCCCGCCGGCAGCTCCGGCAGGAGAATCCCCCGGGCCGGCGGTGCCCGGAGCCGGG
The DNA here is from genome assembly GCA_016584745.2 of Phylloscopus trochilus trochilus. NCBI lineage: Eukaryota > Metazoa > Chordata > Aves > Passeriformes > Phylloscopidae > Phylloscopus > Phylloscopus trochilus. The sequence goes on along the minus strand of WQNJ02000506.1, from coordinate 27,243 downwards.
CCCGGCCCCGCGGGGCTCCCTCCCTTACCCATGGCTGAGGCTCGGCGGGGCCGGGGCTGGCGGAGGAGCTGGAGCTCGGGGCAGCTGCTGCTGTGTCCGGGCTGGAGCGGCCGTGCCGTGCCCAGGCTGCTGCCGGGGCCCTTTTATCCCGGGACAAAGGGTGGGGCAGCGCGCTCCCAGCCCAGGGAGGGGCTGCCCAGCGCTCGGGAGGGGCCGGCCCGGGGCTGCGGCTCCTTTGGCCCGGAGCCGCCCACCGGGGCCCGGAGCTGCTGCTGCTGCTGCTGCCCGCAGCTCCCGGAGCGCCCGAGCCCGCGGGCATTGGGGGAGCTCAGCCCCGGGAGCGCGGCTGGGAGGGGACAGGGGACTGTCCCCAACCCTCGGGACAGGAACGGGCACCGGGGATTGTCCCCAACCCTCGGGGACAGGAACGGGCACCGGGGATTGTCCCCAACCCTCGGGACAGGAACGGGCACCGGGGATTGTCCCCAACCCTCGGGACAGGAACGGGCACCGGGGATTGTCCCCAACCCTCGGGACAGGAACGGGCACCGGGGATTGTCCCCAACCCTCGGGGACAGGAACGGGCACCGGGGATTGTCCCCAACCCTCGGGGACAGGAACGGGCACCGGGGATTGTCCCCAAGGCCTCCGGTCACCCCCAGCTGTCCCCGGGCCCAGCTCAGCCCCGGGTGCCACCAGCGACACAAAAGCGGCACCAACCGGGCTGATCTGACCCGAACCGGGCTGATGTGACCCAAACCGGGCTGATGTGACCCAACCCGGGCTGATCTGACCCAAACCGGGCTGATGTGACCCAAACCGGGCTGATGTGACCCAAACCAGGCCGATGTGACCCAACCCGGGCTGATCTGACCCGAACCGGGCTGATGTGACCCAACCCGGGCTGATCTGACCCAAACCAGGCCGATGTGACCCAAACCGGGCTGATGTGACCCGAACTGGGCTGATGTGACCCAAACCGGGCCGATGTGACCCAAACCCGGCTGATGTGACCCAAACCGGGCTGATGTGACCCGAACCGGGCTGATGTGACCCAAACCGGGCTGATGTGACCCGAACTGGGCTGATGTGACCCAACCCGGGCTGATGTGACCCGAACCGGGCCGATGTGACCCAACCTGGGCTGATGTGACCTGAACCGGGCTGATGTGACCCAACCCGGGCTGATGTGACCCATTCCGGGCTGGTGTGACCCAAACCGGGCTGATATGACCCAACCCGGGCTGATGTGACCCAAACCGGGCCGATCTGACCCAACCCGGGCTGATCTGACCCAAACCGGGCTGATGTGACCCAAACCGGGCCGATCTGACCCAACCCGGGCTGATCTGACCCAAACCGGGCTGATGTGACCCAAACCGGGCCGATGTGACCCAACCCAAGCTGATGTGACCCGAACCGGGCCGATGTGACCCGACCCGGGCTGATGTGACCCGAACCGGGCTGATGTGACCCAAACCGGGCTGATGTGACCCAAACTGGGCTGATGTGACCCAACCCGGGCTGATGTGACCCAAACTGGGCCGATGTGACCCGAACCGGGCTGATTTGATTCCCGCAGCCCCGCACCCCCCGGCCGGTCCCTGCCCCGGGGCCCGAATTCCCCCGAGCGCCGCTCCCGGGGCCCTGGAGCGCTCCGAGCTCTCCCCTCGGCCGCGGGCACGGAACGGGGAGAAACCTCCAGCTGCAGTTTCCCCTTCCCCGAGCCCAAATCCCCGAGCCCCGCGCTCCCATCCCGGCCCCTCTGCCCGGGCACTTCTGGGCATCCCCACGGAAAGGAAAGAAAAGAAAGAAGGAAAGAAGGAAAGAAGGAAAATAAGGAGAAAGAAAGAAAGAAAGAAAGAAAGAAAGAAAGAAAGAAAGAAAGAAAGAAAGAAAGAAAGAAAGAAAGAAAGAAAGAAAGAAAGAAAGAAAGAAAGAAAGAAAATAAATGGGATTTGGGATCTGTTCCCAGCCAGCGGCTCCAGCTGGGCCAGCCTTGGGTGTCCGGGATGGAAAAAGGGTTGGGAAGCTCCGGGAGGGGCTCAGCGAGGGCTGGATCCCCGCCACGGGGTGGGGAAAGGGCGATTTTTGGGACCTGGCTCCCGAGTTCGACTGAAAATGTGACAAAAACGGGAATTCCAGCGCCGGTGGCAGGCGGGTGATGAGGGGTGAGCTCGGGGAAAAAGAAAAAAAAATAAATCTATTCTTGGGAAGCAGCGAGCTCCCTTCCCTCGGTGCCACATCCCCAACTCCGGGAGCGGGGATCCTGCGGCTCGGGCTTGGAACGGCACCGAGGGGGGAGATTTGTCTCTGTCCCGCCGAGGGGGACACGCGGGCAGCCCGAATCCCGAATCCCGAATTCCATCGGGGTCGTCTCAGGGACCACCCGGGCAGCCCGAATCCCAACTCCCGAATTCCATTGGGGTTGGGATTGTCCCAGGGAACACCCGGGCAGCCCGAATCCCAAATCCCGAATTCCATCGGGATCATCCCAGGGACCACCCGGGCAGCCCGAATCCCAAATCCCGAATTCCATCGGGATCATCCCAGGGAACACCCGGGCAGCCCGAATCCCGAATCCCGAATTCCATCGGGATCATCCCATGAAACACCCGGGCAGCCCGAATCCCGAATCCCAAATTCCATCGGGATCATCTCAGGGAACACCGGGGCAGCCCGAATCCCAAATCCCGAATTCCATCAGGATCGGGATTATCCCAGGGACCACCCGGGCAGCCCGAATCCCGAATCCCAAATTCCATCGGGATCATCTCAGGGAACACCCGGGCAGCCCGAATCCCGAATCCCAAATTCCATCGGGATCATCTCAGGGAACACCCGGGCAGCCCGAATCCCGAATTCCATCGGAATTGTCCCAAGGAACACCCGGGCAGCCCAAATCCCAAATCCCGAATTCCATCGGGCTCATCCCAGGGAACACCCCAGGCAAACAGGACCGGCCGGCCGGGAGGATCCCCCAAATCCCCAAATCCCCAAATCCTTTGGAGCCGCCGCAGCCCGAGGTCATTCCAGGGCGGCTCTGGCTCCTCTGGGGACCCGGAGAAGCTCGGGGTGGCTTTTCCTCCCTCCACGGGGCAGGAATGTCCGGCTCCGGCGGCTCCGCGGGATGGGCGGGACAGCTCCCGCCGGATCCCTCCCGGAGCCGCGGGAGATAAACGCGATCCGCAGCGGCAGGAAAGGGCAGAAATCTGATTTATTTAATTTTTTTTTTTTCCCTGGATTATGGGAAGTGGGGATGAGCAGGAGAGGCCGGAAACTTCCCGAACCGGGCTGGGGCCCCACCCACACCTGTGGTGATGGAAAAGCCGCGGGAAAACCGGCCCGGCTCACCTGGGCGCAGGGAGGGAGGGGCGGGAAATAATCGCAGCTCTTATCAGCAGCTTCATCTCCTGGGCCGCAGCTTTATCTCCTCCCGGCCGGGCTGGGCAGGGAGCTGAGCCCGCCCCAGCCTTCATTTGCTGCGGTTTCCGCAGGATTCCCTCCTTTGGGAGCCGGGTCTGATGTTTGGAAATCATGAGTGTTAAAGGGGCCTTCCAGAGAATTCCAGGATTTTTTTTGGGACTGGAAACTGGAATGTGTCAAACGGGCCTTCCAGAGAATTCCAGGATGTTTTGGGACTGGAAACTGGAATGTGTTAAAGGGACCTTCCAGAGAATTCCAGGATTTTTTTGGGGACTGGAAACTGGAATGTTTTAAAGGGACTTTCCAGAGAATTCCAGGATTTTTGGGGACTGGAAATTGGAATGCGTTAAAGGGACCTTCCAGAGAATTCCAGGATTTTTTGGGGCTGGAAACTGGGATGTGTTAAAGGGACCTTCCAGAGAATTCCAGGATTTTTTGGGGCTGGAAACTGGGATGTGTTAAAGGGACCTTCCAGAGAATTCCAGGATTTTTTGGGGACTGGAAACTGGAATGTGTTAAAGGGACCTTCCAGAGAATTCCAGGATTTTTAGGGACTGGAAACTGGGATGTGTTAAAGGGACCTTCCAGAGAATTCCAGGATTTTTTGGGGACTGGAAACTGGAATGTGTTAAAGGGACCTTCCAGAGAATTCCAGGATTTTTAGGGACTGGAAACTGGAATGTGTTAAAGGGACCTTCCAGAGAATTCCAGGATTTTTTGGGACTGGAAACTGGGATGTGTTAAAGGGATCTTCCAGAGAATTCCAGGATTTTTTGGGGGGCTGGAAACTGGAAACTGGGATGTGTTAAAGGGGCCTTCCAGAGAATTCCAGGATTTTTTTGGGGATTGGAAACTGGAATGTGTTAAAGGGACCTTCCAGAGAATTCCAGGATTTTTTTGGGGACTGGAAACTGGGATGTGTTAAAGGGACCTTCCAGAGAATTCCAGGATTTTTTTGGGGATTGGAAACTGGAATGTGTTAAAGGGACCTTCCAGAGAATTCCAGGATTTTTTTGGGACTGGAAACTGGAATGTGTTAAAGGGACCTTCCAGAGAATTCCAGGATTTTTTGGGACTGGAAACTGGAATGTGTTAAAGGGACCTTCCAGAGAATTCCAGGATTTTTTTGGGACTGGAAACTGGAATGTGTTAAAGGGACCTTCCAGAGAATTCCAGGATTTTTTTTTTTGGGACTGGAAACTGGGATGTGTTAAAGGGACCTTCCAGAGAATTCCAGGATTTTTTGGGGATTTGAAACTGGAATGTGTTAAAGAGACTTTCCAGAGAATTCCAGGATTTTTTGGGGTTTGGGAAATCCCTCCAGGACCATCGAGTCCAAGATGGGACCAATCCCCCTCCCGCTCACCCAGAATTCCAGGAATTCTCTGGACACCTCCAGGAGTGGCCACTCCAAACCTCCCCGAGCCCCTTTCCGAGGCCTTTGCCCTTTTCCAGGAGGGATTTTCCCAGATTTCCCACCCTGAGCCCCCCCGGCACAGCTCGAGGCCGTTCCCTGGGATCAGATCCCAAATCCCCGCGGCAGATCTCAAATCCCCCTGGGGTCAGATCCCAAATCCCCCTGGGGTCAGATCCCAAATCCCCCTGGGCTCAGATCCCAAATCCGCCTGGGGTCAGATCCCAAATCCCCCTGGGGTCAGATCCCAAATCCGCCTGGGGTCAGATCCCAAATCCCCCCGGCAGATCCCAAATCCCCCTGGGGTCAGATCCCAAATCCCGCCGGCAGATCCCAAATCCCCCTGGGGTCAGATCCCAAATCCCCCCGGCAGATCCCAAATCCCCCCGGCAGATCCCAAATCCCCCTGGGGTCAGATCCCAAATCCCCCTGGGATCAGATCCCAAATCCCCTGGGGTCAGATCCCAAATCCCCCTGGGATCAGATCCCAAATCCCCCTGGGATCAGATCCCAAATCCCCCCGGGATCAGATCCCAAATCCCCCCGGCAGATCCCAAATCCCCCTGGGGTCAGATCCCAAATCCCCCTGGGGTCAGATCCCAAATCCCCCCGGGGTCAGATCCCAAATCCCCCCGGCAGATCCCAAATCCCCGCGGGTGCTGCAGCGCCCCGGGAGCGGCTCTGGGACGGAGCTCCGGCCTCAGCGCAGCCGGGCGGGCTCCGGGGCTCCCGGCGGCGATGGAAACGTTTCTCCCGAGCCCTCCGGAGCCCGGCGGAGCTGTCGGGATGGGACCGGGGGGCTGAGCGGGGCCGAAAGCGCAGGAGAGCGGGACGGAGGAAGGGAAAGGCTGCGGGAGCCGCGCCGGGGCAGCTGCGGGGCTCGGGGCTCGGCGCAGCTTTCCCGGGGCAGCTGCGGGGCTCGGGGCTCGGCGCAGCTTTCCGGGGCAGCTGCGGGGCTCGGGGGCAGGCGCAGCTTTCCCGGGGCAGCTGCAGGGCTCGGGGCTCGGCGCAGCTTTCCCGGGGCAGCTGCGGGCCTCGGGGCTCGGCGCAGCTTTCCCGGGGCAGCTGCGGGGCTCGGCGCAGCTTTCCCGGGGCAGCTGCAGGGCTCGGGGCTCGGGGCAGCTTTCCCGGGTCAGCTGCGGGCCTCGGGGCTCGGCGCAGCTTTCCCGGGGCAGCTGCGGGGCTCGGGGCTCGGGGCAGCTTTCCCGGGTCAGCTGCGGGCCTCGGGGCTCGGCGCAGCTTTCCCGGGGCAGCTGCGGGGGTCGGGGCTCGGGGCAGCTTTCCCGGTGCAGTTGCGGGGCTCGGGGCTCGGCGCAGCTTTCCCGGGCAGCTGCGGGTCTCGGGGCTCGGCGCAGCTTTCCCGGGGCAGGTGCGGGGCTCGGCGCAGCTTTCCCGGGGCAGCTGCGGGGGTCGGGGCTCGGCGCAGCTTTCTCGGGGCAGCTGCGGGGCTCGGCGCAGCTTTCCCGGGGCAGCTGCGGGGGTCGGGGCTCGGCGCAGCTTTCCCGGGGCAGCTGCGGGGCTCGGCGCAGCTTTCTCGGGGCAGCTGCGGGAGGCTGCGGGCGCTGCCGGAGCCGGGCAGCTCCCGCAGGGCAGCGCCGAGCCGCGGGGACGCTCGGAGGTGGCGGCGGAGCCGCGGGCTCGTCCCGATGCGCCCGTGCCCGGCGTGTCCATCCCCGAGTGTCCATTCCCGAGTGTCCATCCCCGCGTGTCCATTCCCGAGTGTCCATTCCCGATCCCCGCGTGTCCGTCCCCGAGTGTCCATCCCCGAGTGTCCATCCCCGAGTGTCCATTCCCCATCCCCGAGTGTCCATCCCCGCGTGTCCATCCCCGCGTGTCCATTCCCGATCCCCGCGTGTCCATTCCCGAGTGTCCATTCCCATCCCCGCGTGTCCATCCCCGCGTGTCCATCCCCGCGTGTCCATTCCCCATCCCCGAGTGTCCATTCCCATCCCCGCGTGTCCATCCCCGCGTGTCCATTCCCATCCCCGCGTGTCCATTCCCATCCCCCGAGTGTCCATTCCCATCCCCGCGTGTCCATTCCCGAGTGTCCATTCCCATCCCCGCGTGTCCATTCCCATCCCCGCGTGTCCATTCCCGAGTGTCCATTCCCATCCCCGCGTGTCCATTCCCATCCCCGCGTGTCCATTCCCGAGTGTCCATTCCCATCCCCGCGTGTCCATTCCCATCCCCGCGTGTCCATTCCCATCCCCCGAGTGTCCATTCCCCATCCCCGAGTGTCCATCCCCGGTGTCCATTCCCATCCCCGCGTGTCCATTCCCGAGTGTCCATTCCCCATCCCCGCGTGTCCATTCCCGCGTGTCCATTCCCATCCCCGCGTGTCCATTCCCGAGTGTCCATTCCCGAGTGTCCATCCCCGCGTGTCCATTCCCGACCCCCGCGTGTCCATCCCCGCGTGTCCATTCCCGCGTGTCCATCCCCGCGTGTCCATTCCCGAGTGTCCATTCCCGAGTGTCCATCCCCGCGTGTCCATTCCCATCCCCGCGTGTCCATTCCCATCCCCCGAGTGTCCATTCCCCATCCCCCGCGTGTCCATTCCCGAGTGTCCATTCCCGAGTGTCCATTCCCATTCCCGCGTGTCCATTCCCGACCCCCGCGTGTCCATTCCCCGGTCCCGCCGTGTCCCGGGCGCTGGGGCCGGAGCAGCCGCTGTGGTCAGCGCAGGAGTGGATGACCAGCGGGGCGTGGGCAGCGGCCGGAGGCTGCCGGGGCTCGTCCTGCGGCCGCGGGGGCAGCGGAGGCCGCGCTCAGCCGCGCTTATCTCGCGGTTATCAGCGCTAAAGCCGCGCTTATCTCGTTCTTATCAGCGCTGAGCCGCGCTTATGTCGCTCTTATCAGCGCTAAAGCCGCGCTTATCTCGCTGTTATCAGCGCCATCGGGACACGCGAGCGCCGAGCGGGGCTGGGCCGGGCCGGGGCGGCGGCAGCTCGGGGAAGCCACGGGGAGCAGCTCGGATCGTTAATGAGGGGCGGGCTAATGAGCTGGCTAATGAGGGGCGGGCTAATGAGCTGGCTAATGAGCGGGTAGGCAGCGCCAGGGGAGGGGGCGCGGCAGGCGGGGACAGCGCGGGGACAGCGGGGGGGACACGGGCCCGGCCCGGCGGGACCCGCGGAGCTTCGGGCCCGAGCAGCCCCGAGCGGCCCCGCGGTGCCTGGGGCCGCTGCAGCCCGGGCTGGGTCAGACCAGCACGGGTTGGGTCACATCAGCCCGGTTTGGGTCACATCAGCCCGGTTTGGGTCAGACCAGCCCGGCTTGGGTCACATCAAAATTCCCGTTTTTGTCACATTTTCAGTCGAACTCGGGAGCCAGATCCCAAAAATCGCCCTTTCCCCACCCCGTGGGGGGATCCAGCCCTCGCTGAGCCCCTCCCGGAGCTTCCCAACCCTTTTCCCATCCCCAACACCCAAGGCTGGCCCAGCCGGAGCCGCTGGCTGCGAGCAGATCCCAAATCCCATTTCTTTCTTTCTTTCTTTCTTTCTTTCTTTCTCTCTTTCTCTCTTTCTCTCTTTCTCTCTTTCTCTCTTTCTCTCTTTCTCTCTCTTTCTTTCTTTCTTTCTTTCTCTCTTTCTTTCTCTCTTTCTTTCTTTCTCTCTCTCTCTCTCTTTCTCTCTCTCTTTCTTTCTTTCTTTCTTTCTTTCTTTCTCTCTTTCTCTCTTTCTCTCTTTCTCTCTTTCTCTCTCTCTTTCTCTCTCTCTCTCTCTCTTCCTTCCTTCCTTCCTTCCTTCCTTTCTCTTCTTTCTCTTCTTTTTTCTTTCCGTGGGGATGCCCAGAAGTGCCCGGGCAGAGGGGCCGGGATGGGAGCCGGGGCTCGGGGATTTGGGCTCGGGGAAGGGGAAACTGGAGCTGGAGGTTTCTCCCCGTTCCGTGCCCGCGGCCGAGGGGAGAGCTCGGAGCGCTCCAGGGCCCCGGGAGCGGCGCTCGGGGGGATTCGGGCCCCGGGGCAGGGACCGGCCGGGGGGTGCGGGGCTGCGGGAATCGAATCAGCCCGGAATGGGTCACATCAGGCCGGGTTGGGTCACATCGGCCCGGACTGGGTCGGATCGGCCCGGTTTGGGTCTCATCGGCCCTGTTTGGGTCACATCAGCCCGGTTTGGGTCACATCAGCCCGGATTGGGTCACATCAGCCCGGACTGGGTCACATCAGCCCGGGTTGGGTCACATCAGCCCGGTTCGGGTCACATCAGCCCGGTTTGGGTCTCATCGGCCCAGTTCGGGTCACATCAGCCCGGGTTGGGTCACATCAGCCCGGACTGGGTCGGATCGGCCCGGGTCGGGTCACATCGGCCCGGTTTGGGTCACATCAGCCCGGGTTGGGTCACATCAGCCCGGGTTGGGTCAATTCCAGCCCGGTTTGGGTCACATCAGCCCGGGTTGGGTCACATCAGCCCGGTTTGGGTCAATTCCAGCCCGGGTTGGGTCACATCAGCCCGGGTTGGGTCACATCAGCCCCGTTTGGGTCACATCGGCCCGGTTCGGGTCACATCAGCCCGGTTTGGGTCACATCAGCCCGGGTTGGGTCACATCAGCCCCGTTTGGGTCACATCAGCCCGGCCTGGGTCACATCAGCCCAGTTCGGGTCACATCGGCCCGGTTTGGGTCAAATCCAGCCCGGTTTGGGTCACATCAGCCCGGCCTGGGTCACATCAGCCCGGTTGGTGCCGCTTTTGTGCCGCTGGTGGCACCCGGGGCTGGGCTGGGCCTGGGGACAGCTGGGGGTGACCGGAGGCCTTGGGGACAGTCCCCGGTGCCCGTTCCTGTCCCCGAGGGTTGGGGACAATCCCCGGTGCCCGTTCCTGCCCCCGAGGGTTGGGGACAATCCCCGGTGCCCGTTCCTGTCCCCGAGGGTTGGGGACAATCCCCGGTGCCCGTTCCTGTCCCCGAGGGTTGGGGACAATCCCCGGTGCCCGTTCCTGTCCCGAGGGTTGGGGACAGTCCCCTGTCCCCTCCCAGCCGCGCTCCCGGGGCTGAGCTCCCCCAATGCCCGCGGGCTCGGGGGCTCCGGGAGCTGCGGGCAGCAGCAGCAGCAGCAGCTCCGGGCCCCGGTGGGCGGCTCCGGGCCAAAGGAGCCGCAGCCCCGGGCCGGCCCCTCCCGAGCGCTGGGCAGCCCCTCCCTGGGCTGGGAGCGCGCTGCCCCACCCTTTGTCCCGGGATAAAAGGGCCCCGGCAGCAGCCTGGGCACGGCACGGCCGCTCCAGCCCGGACACAGCAGCAGCTGCCCCGAGCTCCAGCTCCTCCGCCAGCCCCGGCCCCGCCGAGCCTCAGCCATGGGTAAGGGAGGGAGCCCCGCGGGGCCGGGCCCGGCTCCGGGCACCGCCGGCCCGGGGGATTCTCCTGCCGGAGCTGCCGGCGGGGCCCGGTTCGGGTGACACCGCTGTCCCCGTCCGGGCTTGGGTGACACCGCTGTCCTCGTCCGGGCTTGGGTGACACCGCTGTCCCCATCCCGGCACGGGTGACACCGCTGTCCCCATCCCGGCTCTATCCCCATCCCGGCTCTGTCCCCGTCCTGTCCCGGCTCTGTCCCCATCCCAGCCCGGGCTCTGTCCCCATCCTGTCCCGTTCCTATCCCGGCTCTGTCCCCAACCTGTCCCGTTCCTATCCCGGTCCTGTCCCGGCTCTGTCCCGGCTCTGTCCCCATCCTGTCCCGTTCCTATCCCGGTCCTGTCCCGGCTCTGTCCCCATCCTGTCCCGGTCCTGTCCCGGCTCTGTCCCCATCCTGTCCCGGTCCTGTCCCGGTCCTGTCCCGGTTCTGTCCCGTCCCCGCTGTGGGTTCGGGCTCCCCGAGGGGCTCCGCTGTCCCCAGCAGGGCTCGGCCCCGCGCTGTCCCCAGGGTCGCTGTCCCGGGGGTGTCCCGAGGGTGTCCCGGGGGTGTCCCGGGGGTGTCCCGGGGGTGTCCCGAGGGTGTCCCCGGGGGTGTCCCGGGGGTGTCCCGGGGGTGTCCCGGGGGTGTCCCGGGGGTGTCCCGGGGGTCCCGGGGGCGGAGGGGCTCCGCGGGAGGGGGCGCGGGGCTGACGCTCCCTCGGCTCCCCAGACAGGTGCAGAGCTCCGTGCTACGAGTGCCCCTCGTGCCCCGAGGTGCTGAAAGGTGAGCGCGGGAGCGGGGCCGGGCCGGGACCGGGGGGCGCGGGGCTCCGGGGGGCGCCCCCGAGCTCAGCGGCTCCGCCGAGCCCCGTCCCCGGCGGGAGAACTCCCGGGAGATTCCCCCGGGTGCTCCCCGAGGTTCCCCCCGGGGGTTCCCGGGTCGGGAGTTGGGGATTGGGGGACTTGGAGAATTTGGGGGTTGGGGGTTTTGGGGTCCCCCCGGTCGCTCCCGGCTCGGGCTCAGCCCCAGGGCTGGAATTGGGGGAATTTTGGGACAATTTGGGGGTTTTTGGTCCCCTTGGTCGCTCCCGGCTCAGCCCCAGGGCTGGAATTGGGGGAATTTTGGGACAATTTGGGGGGCTTTGGGTCCCCCCGGTCGCTCCCGGCTCGGGCTCAGCCTCGGGGCTGCAATTGGGGGAATTTTGGGACAATTTGGGGGTTTTTGGGTCCCCCTGGTCGCTCCCGGCTCGGGCTCAGCCCCGGGGCTGCAGGGGCGGCGCTGGAGGAAGCGGCCGCAGCCCCCAAATGCCCCGGGCTGGGTTCCGGGAGCCCCCCGGAGCTGGGCCCGTCCCTGTGCGGGCGCTGCCCGGCGCGGTCCGAGCGCGGCCTTTGTGTCCCCAGCCCCGAGGGAGGAGGTCGCCTACGTGACCTGCACCTACCGCTCCACCTGCACCGAGCAGCCCGATTTCCTGGCCACCGTGGACCTCAACCCGCGCTCCTGCACCTACGGCCAGGTACCGAGAGAAAAAAAAAACAAACCCCAAACCCACCCAAAAAGCGCCTTTTCCCCGTCCCCTCGGGCGGTGCCCCCCGGGCTGGGGCAGCTTTGTGTCCCCCCGGGCTGCGCTGGCCGCTGTCCCCTGTGGCGCTCGCGTCCTCTCGGCGCTCGGGTTCCCTTCCCGATCCTTCCCGGGGGATCCCGGGCAGCTCCGGGAACGGCCCGGGAGCCTGGGGAGGGCTCGGAGGTGACCCCGGGGGGTTCGGGTGTCCCCATCCTGGCCCTTGGGCACATCCCGGCCCCTCTCAGGAATCTCCAAATCCCAAATTGGCTCCCCAGCCCCTCTCAGGGATCCCCAAACCCCAGCCCCGCTTGCAGCCCCTCCAGACCCCAAATCCCCTCCGGGCGCTCCCCAGACCCCAAATCCCCTCCGGGCTCTCCCCAGACCCCAAATCCCCTCCGGGCTCTCCCCAGACCCCAAATCCTCTCCGGGCTCTCCCCAGACCCCAAATCCCCTCCGGGCTCTCCTCAGACCCCAAATCCCCTCCGGGCGCTTCCCAGTCCCCAAATCCCCTCGCAGCCCCTCCGGGCGCTCCCCAGCCCCGGCGCTCCAGCCCCGGCGGGCCCGGCCCGGCCCGGCCCGGCCCGGCTCAGCTCCCTTGGCCGTGCCCAGGTGCTGCACCGCCTGCCCGTGCCCAACCTCAAGGACGAGCTGCACTGCGCGGGCTGGGGCCCCGCCTGCGGCTGCTCCGACAGCGGCGCCGCGGCCAAAAGGACCAAGCTGGTGCTGCCCGGCCTCATCTCCTCCCGCATCTACGTGGTGGATGTGGGCTCGCAGTGCCGGGCGCCGCGGATCTGCAAGGTACGGCCCGGCACGGCACGGCACGGCACGGCACGGCACGGGGGCGGCGGGGAGCGGGAGGAAGGATCCGCTCCGGGACGGGGAGGAGGGATCGGTCCGAGGGGAGGAGGAGAGAGAGAGAGAGAAAGATCCCAGGGAGGGAGGGAGGGTAAATTCAAGGGGAAAAGGAAGGAAAGGTTAATTCGAGGGAGGGAGGATTCCAGGAAGGAAGGGAGGAAGGAAGGATTAATTCAAGGAAGGGAGGAAGGGAGGAAGAAGGGAGGGAGGGAGGAAAAATTCAAGGGAAAAAGGAAGGAAAGGTTGATTCAAGGAAGGAAGGAAGGATTCCAGGAAGGAAGGAAGGAAGGATTAATTCCAGGAAGGATTCCAGGAAGGAAGGGAGGAAGGATTCATTCAAGGAAGGAAGGAAGGAAGGAAGGAAGGAAGGAAAGGAAGGATTAATTCAAGGAAGGAAGGGTGGGTTAATTCCGGGAAGGGATGAAGGCTCCATCCCAGGAAGGATTGGGAGCAGGCGGGGCTGACCTTGGCGCTGATCCCTGCAGATGATCGAGCCCGTGGATGTGTTCTGGAAGTGCAACAAGGGCTACCTGGCTGTCACCCACGCGCTGCCCAACGGGGACATCCTGATCGCCAACATGGGCGACCCCGCTGGCAACGGCAAAGGTGAAATTCCCTGCCCGGGATTCCCATTGCCCTGCCCGGGATTCCCATTGCCCTGCCCGGGATTCCCATTGCCCTGCCCGGAATTCCCATTTCCCAGCCCCAATCCCCCTTTCCCTGCCCCAATTCCCCTTTCCCTGCCCCAATCCCCATTTCCCTGCCCCAATCCCCCTTTCCCTGCCCCAATCCCCCTTTCCCTGCCCCAACTCCCACCCTGGCAGTCCCCCTGCGGAGGTGGCAGCCCGGATTTGTCACCGGCGCGTCCCCGGCGTGTCCCAGGTGGCTTCGTGGTGCTGGACGGAGACACCTTGGAGCTGAAGGGGAACTGGGAGAACGAGTGCGAGGCTCCCCCGACCGGCCACGACTTCACCTTCCAGGCGCGGCACAACGTCCTGGTCAGCTCGGCCGGGATGGTGCCCAAAGTGGCCGGGCGCGGCTTCAACCCCGATGACCTCAAGAAAGGTGGGGACCCGCGGGGGGCAGCGGGGGCGGCGCCGAGCGCGGGGCTGGCGGCGCTCGGTGCCCCCCGAGAGGCCGAACGGTGCCCGCGGAGCCTCGGCCGGGCCGGGGCTGGGCGCGGGCGGCGGCTGAGCCCGAATTTCCCGCTGTTCTCGTTCTTAAATCCTGAATTGCCCGGTGTTCTCATTACTGAATCCTGCATTTCCCGGTGTTCTCATTCCCGAATCCTGAATTTCCTGCTGTTCTCGTTCTTAAATCCTGCATTTCCCGGTGTTCTCATTCCCCAATCCTGAATTTCCCGCTGTTCTCAGTCCCGAATCCTGCATTTCCTGGTGTTCTCATTCCCAAATCCTGAATTTCCCGCTGTTCTCGTTCTTAAATCCTGAATTTCCCGCTGTTCTCGTTCCCGAATCCTGAATTTCCCGCTGTTCTCATTGCCGAATCCTGAATTTCCCGCTGTTCTCATTCCCGAATCCTGAATTTCCCGCTGTTCTCATTCCCGAATCCTGCATTTTCCCTCTCTGTTGATCCCCAATCCCTGCCCTTTCCCCGTTTCCCTTCCCCAATTCCTGCCCTTTCCCCGTTTCCCTTCCCCAATCCCTGCCCTTTCCCCGGTCCCTGCCCCTCTGCCGCCCTTTCCCCGCCGCTGCCGGCCCCTCCGGAGCCCCCCGGGCAGCGCTCGGTGCCCCGGCCCGGCCCCGACGCTTTCCCCGGGGGTCCCGCAGGGGTCTACGGGCGCCGCCTGAACGTCTGGAGCCTGTCGTGCCGCAGCCTGACGCAGTGCTTCGACCTGGGCGAGGATTCTCTGCCGCTCAGCGTGCGCTTCCTGCACAGCCCCGACGCGGCCGAGGGCTACGTGGCCTGCGCGCTGAGCGGGGCCGTCTTCCGCTTCTACCGAGCCTGCGAGGCGAGTGCGGGGCCGGGCCGGGCCCGGGGCTGCGGGGGAACCGCGCCCGGGACGAGGAGGAGGAGGAGGAGGAGGAGCGGGGAGAGCGAGGGAGCGGGGCTGGGAGGGGAGCGGGGCTGGAGGGGAGCGGGGCTGGGAGGGGAGCGGGGCTGGGAGCGGGATGGGCTCGGTGGGATCGGGATCGGGGCTGGGACCGGGACCGGGATGGGCTCGTTGTGCCCGGGATCAGGAGCGGGATCGGGACCGGGACCGGGATGGGCTCGGTGGGACCGGGATCAGGACCGGGACCGGGACCGGGATGAGCTCGTTGTGCCCAGAATCGGGATCAGGATCGGGGCTGGGACCGGGAGCGGGATGGGCTCGGTGCGATCGGGATCAGTATCGGGACTGGGACCGGGATGGGCTCGTTGTGCCCGGGATCAGGAGCGGGATCGGGACCGGGACCGGGATGGGCTCGGTGGGACCGGGATGGGAGCAGGATGAGATCGGGATCCGCATCGGGATCGGGGCCGGGCTGATCCCGTTGCGCTCGGGTCGGGATGGAGATTTGGGCTGGGACACGGACAGGGATCGGGTTGATCCCGCTCGGCTCGGTTCGGTTCGGCTCGGGCTGAGCGGCGCTGGCTGTCCCTGTGCAGAGAGACACCTGGGCAGTGGAGGAGGTGATCCGGATCCCGCCCAAGGACGTGTCGGGCTGGATCATGCCCAAGATGCCAGGTCCGTGTGCCCTCGGCGGGGGCGATTCCTGCTCCCCGCGCCGGCGGGGCAGCGGGCCCGGCCCCAGAGGGACCCCAGAGCCTGCGGGGGGACCCCAAACCCGGCTGGGTGACCCCAAACCCTGCCCGACCCCAAAACCTGCTGGGTGATCCCAAACCCTGCCCGATCCCAAATCTTTTCCGACCCCAAACACTGCCCGACCCCAAACCCTGCTGGGACCCCAAACCCTGCCCGCTCCTAAACCCTGCTGGGTGACCCCAAACTCTGCCCGACCCCAAATCCTGCCGGACCCCAAACCCTGCTGGGTGACCCCAAATCCTGCCCGACCCCAAACCCTGCGGGGTGACCCCAAACCCTGCCCGACCCCAACCCCTGCGGGGTGACCCCAAACCCTGCCCGACCCCAAACCCTGCTGGGTGACCCCAAACCCTGCCCGACCCCAAACCTTGCCCCACCCCAAATCCTTCCCGACCCCAAGCCCTGCCCGACCCCAAAACCTGCGGGGTGACCCCAAACCCTGCTGGGTGACCCCAAACCCTGCCCGACCCCAAACCCTGCCCGGCCCCCGCTCCCCGCCCCGCTCCCCCCGGGCCGCGCTCCCTCCCTCCGTCCCGCGGCCCCCGCTGAGCCCCGGCTCTGCCCGCAGCCTTCATCGCCGACCTCGTCATCAGCCCGGACGACCGGTTCCTGTTCGTGTGCAATTGGTGGCACGGGGACATCCGGCAGTACGAGCTGAGCAGGGGCTGCAAGCCCCGCCTGGTGGGGCAGGTGAGGGAGGGGCGGCGGCCGGGCCGGGCCGGGGGGCGCGGCGGGGCCGGGCGGGGCCGGCGGGGCCGTGCCCGGGGAACGCTCGGTGCCAGCGCGGCCCTTGCAGGTGTTCGTGGGGGGCAGCGTCCTGCGAGGGGGCCCCGTCACCGTCTGCAGGGACGAGGAGCTCAAGGGGCAGCCCGAGCCGCTGGTGGTCAAGGTGAGCGGGGACGGGGGAGAGGGAGGGGGTGAGTGTGAGTGTGTGAGTGAGTGTGAGTGTGTGTGTGTGTGAGTGTGTGTGAGTGTGAGTGAGTGTGAGTGTGTGAGTGTGTGAGTGAGAGTGTGCTCTCTCACCTGAGCCTGCTCTCACCTGAGTGCCAGAGCTCACCTGTGCGCTCACCTGCTCTGCTCTCACCTGCCCTGAGCTGTTCCTGATCCTTTCTGCTTCTGCTCCTGCTCCGCCCCTGCCCCTGCTGGGATCCGGTCCCAGTGCCCCCAGTGCCCCCAGTAAGCCCAGTCCGTGTGTCCCAGTGCCCCCAGTGCCCCCAGTGCCCCCAGTCCGTGTGTCCCAGTGCCCCCAGTAAGCCCAGTCCGTGTGTTCCAGTGCCCCCAGTGCTCCCAGTGCCCCCAGTCCGTGTGTCCCAGTGCTCCCAGTGCCCCCAGTCCGTGTGTCCCAGTGCCCCCAGTGCCCCCAGTCCGTGTGTCCCAGTGCCCCCAGTGCTCCCAGTGCCCCCAGTCCGTGTGTCCCAGTGCTCCCAGTGCCCCCAGTCCGTGTGTCCCAGTGCCCCCAGTAAGCCCAGTCCGTGTGTCCCAGTGCAAGCGCGTGTACGGCGGCCCCGCGGTGCTGCAGCTGAGCCTGGACGGGAAGCGCCTCTACGTGACCAACTCCTTCTACAGCACCTGGGACCGGCAGTTCTACCCCAGCCTGGTCAGGTGAGCCCGGCCCGGCCACCGGGGGGGATTCGGGGGGGAAAAGGGACCCCGAGCCCGTCCCGGGCCGCTCCGGGGGATTCAGAGCCCGAACTCCGGGGGGATTCAGAGCCCGAACTCCCCCGGCCCATCCCGGCCCATCCCGAGCCGTTCCGGGCCGTTCCGGAGCGAGTCCCCGCTCCGCTGCCGCTGATTCCGGGCCGGGCCCTCCCTCCCCCGGCGCGGTGGCCGCAGCTCCGGGCGGGCTCGGCGCGGCCCCCGGGACCCCCTGGCTGTCCCCGCAGGGAGGGCTCGGTGATGCTGCAGCCGGGTCTTGGTTATTAATTAATGATTAATTAATAATGGGGCGGTTTCCCCGCAGGGAGGGCTCGGTGCTGCTGCAGCCGGGTCTTGGTTATTAATAATTATTAATCAATAATTGGCTTGTCTCCCGGCAGGGAGGGCTCGGTGATGCTGCAGCCGGGTCTTGGTTATTAATTAATTATTAATTAATTATTAATCAATAATGGGGCGGTTTCCCCTCAGGGAGGGCTCGGTGCTGCTGCAGCCGGGTCTTGGTTATTAATTAATGATTAATCAATAATGGGGCGGTTTCCCGGCAGGGAGGGCTCGGTGATGCTGCAGCTGGGTATTGGTCATTAATTAATTAATGATTAATCAATAACGGGGTGTTTCCCCGCAGGGAGGGCTCGGTGATGCTGCAGCTCGACGTGGACACGGAGAAGGGCGGCCTGGCCGTCAACAAGAACTTCCTGGTGGATTTCGGGCGGGAGCCGCTCGGGCCGTGCCTGGCGCACGAGATCCGCTTGGCCGGCGGCGACGCCAAATCCCCGGCGCTGCCCTGAGCCGGGAATGCCCGGGGGGCTCGGGGGGCTCCGGGGGGCTCCGGGGGCCCTGCGGGGTGGGCCTGGGGGGGCCAATCCCGGCTCTGGGCTGCGCTGGGTGACGGGCTCGGGGTGCGCCGGGCGATCCTTGGGGATCCCGCGGGGAATCGGCGCCTTTGGGATCCCCTGGGCTGGGGGGGTTTGGGGGTCCCCGTTCCCGCCGGGATCGCGATCGCGCTGCGGGCGGAGCAGCGCCGGGAGCCGCGGCCGCTCCGGGGATGTCCCCGGGATGTCCCCGGGGTGTCCCCAGGGTGTCCCCGCGATGTCCCCCGGGTGTCCCCGGGGTGTCCCCGCGATGTCCCCGCGATGCCCCCGGGGTGTCCCCAGGGTGTCCCCCCGGTCCAGGCTGGCTCCGGTCACCGCTCCCAGCCCTTGGCACATCCCGAGCCCGAGCCCGGTCCCCTCCCTGTCCCCTCCCTGTCCCCGTCCCTGTCCCCTCCCTGTCCCTGTCCCCTCCCTGTCCCCTCCCTGTCCCTGTCCCCTCCCTGTCCCCTCCCTGTCCCGTCCCTGTCCCCTCCCTGTCCCTGTCCCCGTCCCTGTCCCCTCCCCGTCCCCTCCCTGCCCGGCCCCGCTTGTCCCCGCCATCCATCAATAAAGTCGTTCCGTGCATCAGCCGCCGCTTCCCGAGCCTCATTCCCGGGACAATCCCGGGACAATCCCGGGCCAAACCCAAGCCCGGCGGGCCCGAGGGTGGCAGCGGGCCCGGGACAATCCCCGGGGGGGCCGCGGGCGCTGCTGAAGCTCCTGCCGGGCAGCCCCGGTGCTCCCGGTTCCAGCCCCGCTTTATCCCGTTTCAAATCCCCGGTTCCGCCCTTTTTAGCCCGGGTTTTCCCTGCTTCACCCCTCTATTCTCTCTTTTCCCGTTTTTCAATTCTTTATCCCCTTTTTAATTCATTTTTTCATCTTATTTTCCATTTTATATTCCTTTTAAAATCTGCCTTTTATCCCTATTTTTCTCCTCTTTTATCCCATTTTTATCCCTATTTTTATAATTTTTTATCTTTTTTTTTACCCCGAATTTATCCCAATTTTCCCATCTTTTATCCCCTTTTTTATCCTGATTTTATCCCCTTTTTATCCCTACACAACAACAACAACAAAGAAAAGATGGAAAAAAAAGTTGGGAAACGGCATCAGCTGCCTTTTTCCAGCGGGAAAACTCCCACTTTCAGTGGAAATTCAACCAAAAAAGGATGGAAAAATCTCGGGAAATGACTTTTTTTGAACCAAAAAAAAACCCCGTCAGAAGTGCCCCCTCCCAAACCCCCCCCCCCCACCATAAAAAACGGGAATTTCAGCTGCTGGAAGGAGAATTTTATTTGGGTTTTTCCATGGATTCCTCACGGAATTCTCCCCGGGACTGGATAATCCCTTTTAGAATATTTTAGAATTTTAGATTTTTAGGGATCTTTGGGGTTTTTTCCACCCCAAACCATCCCAGGACCCCCCCATCCTGATTTATTTGGGATTTTCGGGATAAATCCTGGACCCTATCCCAGGTTTTTCCATGGATTCCCCAAGCAATTCTCCCTAGGAACTGGATAATTTTTTTTAGGATCATCTTCGGGTTTTTAGGGATCTTTTGGATTTTTTCCACCCCAAACCATTCCAGGACCCCCCCGTCCTGATTTATTTGGGATTTTCGGGATAAATCCTGCACCCTATCCCAGGTTTTTCCGTGGATTCCCCAAGGGATTCTCCCCGGGACTGGATAATCCCTTTTAGAATATTTTAGAATTTTAGATTTTTAGGGATCTTCGGGATCTTTCCCACCCCAAACCATCCCAGGATTCTCAGTTTTATTTAGGATTTTCGGGATAAATCCTGGACCCTATCCCAAGTTTTTTTTCTTTTTTCCCATTTCCAGAGTGTCCAGCACCTCCCTGGGATGCTGGGATCGCCCCCGCCCCTGGATTTTTAGGGATCTTTGGGGTTTTTCTCCACCCCAAACCATCCCAGGACCCCCCCGTCCTGATTTATTTAGGATTTTCGGGATAAATCCTGGATCCTATCCCAGGTTTTTCCATGGATTCCCCACGGAATTCTCACCGGGACTGGATAATCCCTTTTAGAATATTTTAGAATTTTAGATTTTTAGGGATCTTCGGGATCTTTTCCGCCCCAAACCATTCCAGGACTCTCAGTCCTGGTTTATTTAGGATTTTTGGGATAAATCCTGGACCCTATCCCAGGTTTTTCCATGGATTCCCCACGGAATTCTCCCCGGGACTGGATAATCCCTTTTAGAATTTTAGATTTTTAGGGATCTTGGGGATCTTTCCCACCCCAAACCATTCCAGGACTCTCAGGTTTATTTAGGATTTTCGGGATAAATCCTGGACCCTCTCCCAGCTTTTCCTATTTCCAGAGTGTCCAGCACCTCCCTGGGATGCTGGGAACGCCCTCGCCCCTGGATTTTTAGGGATCTTTGGGATTTTTTTCGCTCCAAACCATCCCAGGACTCCCCCGTCCTGATTTATTTGGGATTTTCGGGCTAAATCCTGGACCCTATCCCAGGTTTTTCCGTGGATTCCCCAAGGGATTCTCCCCGGGACTGCATAATCTCTTTTAGAATTTTAGATTTTTAGGGATCTTTGGGATCTTTTCCACCCCAAACCATTCCAAGACCCCCTCCCGTCCTGATTTATTTGGGATTTTCGGGCTAAATCCTGGATCCTATCCCAGGTTTTTCCATGATTCCCCAAGGGATTCTCCCCGGGACTGGATAATCCCTTTTAGAATATTTTAGAATTTTAGATTTTTAGGATCTTGGGGGTTTTTTTCCCGCCCCAAACCATCCCAGGACTCTCAGTTTTATTTGGGATTTTTGGATAAATCCTGCATCCTATCCCAAGTTTTTTTTTTCTTTTTTCCCATTTCCAGAGTGTCCAGCACCTCCCTGGCATGCTGGGAACGCCCCCACCCCTGGATTTTTAGGGATCTTCGGGATTTTTCTCCACCCCAAACCATCCCAGGACTCTCAGTCCTGATTTATTTAGGATTTTTGGGATAAATCCTGGACCCTATCCCAGGTTTTTCCATGGATTCCCCACGGAATTCTCCCTAGGAACTGGATAATCCCTTTTAGAATATTTTAGAATTTTAGATTTTTAGGGATCTTCGGGATCTTTTCCACCCTAAACCAATCCAAGACTCTCAGGTTTATTAGGATTTTCAGGATAAATCCTGGATCCTATCCCAGGTTTTTCCATGGATTCCCCACGGAATTCTCCCCGGACTGCATAATCCCTTTTAGAATTTTAGATTTTTAGGGATCTTTGGGATCTTTCCCACCCCAAACCATTCCAGGACTCCCCCGTCTTGATTTATTTGGATTTTCGGGATAAATCCTGCATCCTATCCCAAGTTTTTTTCTTTTTTCCCATTTCCAGAGTGTCCAGCACCTCCCTGGGATGCTGGGAACGCCCCTGCCCCTGGATTTTTAGGGATCTTTGGGATTTTTTTCCACCCCAAACCATTCCAGGACCCCCCCGTCCTGATTTATTTAGGATTTTCGGGATAAATCCTGGATCCTATCCCAGCTTTTTCCATGGATTCCCCACGGAATTCTCCCCGGCACTGGATAATCCCTTTTAGAATTTTAGATTTTTAGGGATCTTCGGGATCTTTTCCACCCCAAACCATTCAGGACCCCCCCGTCCTGATTTATTTGGGATTTTCGGGCTAAATCCTGCACCCTATCCCAATTTTTTTTCCATGGATTCCCCTGGAATAACCCACTTCTTGCACCCACCCCAAGGCCGGGTGCGGAACCCATACGCGATTTAAGATCCCAAAAAAAAATCCCCCGAAACCCCACAAATCCCACAACGCCGCCGATCCCCAAAAATTCCCGGCTCCTCCTCCCCGAGCCGCCTCTGAGTCAGCCCCGAACCCTCCGGGGATCCCAAAACCCCAAAGGAGGCCCCGCTCTTCCAGTTTTTCCCCCATTTCCCAGATAAAAATCTGCAAGCTCCGGAAAAATAAATTAAAAACCCTCTCTGGGAATTTGGGAATTCGTCCTTCATCCCGCCCCCCTCATTCCCAAAGGGAAAGTTCCAGAAGCTCCGGCTCCTTTTTTCCCCCTCCCGGGCCGCCGGGGATTATTTGGGGATTATTTTATTTGGGATCCTCCCTCCCTCCTTCCTCCTCCTCCTCCTGGATCCATTTAAATTATTTCCCAACCTCGCTCCAGCTCCTTTTGCTGCTGCCGGAGTCGCTGCTGCTCCTTCTTCCCGGAATTTTTGGGAATTTTTTTGGGGGGTTTTTTTGTGGTTTTTTTTTTACCTGGAATGATGGAGGTGGGATCGCGCACCCCGCAGGTGAAATCCGGCGCAGGTAAGAGACATCAAGGGGGATTTTGGGGATTTTTTTGGGGTTTTTTTTTGGATTTTCTGTGGTGTTTTTGGGGTTTTTTTGGCTTTTTTGGGTTTTTTTTTTACTGGAATGATGGAGGTGGGATTGTGCACCCCGCAGGTGAAATCCGGCGCAGGTAAGAGACATCAAGGGGGATTTTGGGATTTTTTTGTGATTTTTTTGTGGGTTTTTTTGGTTTTTTCGGGGTTTTTTTTTGGTGGTTTTTACCTGTAATGATGGAGGTGGGATCGCGCACCCCGCAGGTGAAATCCGACGCAGGTAAGAGACATCAAGGGGGATTTTTGGGATTTTTTTGGGTTTTTTTGGGTTTTTTTTGGGGATTTTTTGTGGGTTTTTGGTTTTTTTTGTGGGTTTTTTTGGTTTTTTTTTCCTGGAATGATGGAGGTGGGATCGTGCACCCCGCAGGTGAAATCCGGCGCAGGTAAGAACCCGTCAAGGGGAATTTTTGGGATTTTTTGGGGATTTTTTGTTTTTTTTTGGTGTTTTTTTGGGTTTTTTTTGGGTTTTTTTGTGGTTTTTTACCTGGAATGATGGAGGTGGGATCCTGCAGCCCGCAGGTGAAATCCGGCGCAGGTAAGAACCCGTCAAGGGGGGGGAATTTTTGGGATTTGGGGTCTTCCCGGCTCCTGCGGGAGCTGGAATTTGGGATTTTGTGGCTCTGAGGGGCAGAAAATATGAAAAAAAAATTGGATTTTCCCCCCCACTCCCCATTTTCTGAACACCGAATGTATTTTTTTTCCCTTTTTTTTTATTTTATTTTTTTAAAATCTTTTTTTCCCGAACCCTAAAGGGTTTCTTTTTTTTTTTCTGGGATTTTCCTGGGATCTTTTTTCTCTGGGATTTCTCCCCCACCATTTTCCAAATGGAATCTTTGTGAAAATCCAAGGAAAAAGGAGAAGGAGAAATTCCCCTCAGGGGCTGGAATTTGAATCATTAAAAGAGGAAAAAAAAAAAAAAGGAAGAAAGAAAAAAAAAGAAAAAAGGAATAAAATAAAAAATCCGACTCAGCAAAGGAAAATAAAGAAAAAAAAGAAATAAAATAAAAAATCCGACTCAGCAAAGAAAAAAGAAGAAAAAAAATAAAAAATAAAAAAAGAAAAAAAAGGAATTTTTCCTGGATTTTTTTTTCCTGGGATTTTCCTGGGATTTTTTTTCCTCTGGAATTTTGTGGGATTTTTCCTCCTTTTCCCCCTTCCCCTCCTTCTCCCCATCCTCTAAAGGACCCTTCCTATTTTCCTGGCAAAATTCCCGTCTGGTTATTCCCAGAAATCGGAAATTTTGGGTGGAAAAAAAGCTTTTTTGGGGGGGAACAACCACCCCAAAGCAAAGCTCAGAAATGCAGAAATAAAAGAAAAAGCAGGAAAAGCCACGAATTTTTCTTTTTTTGATTCCCGGGATCAAATCCCAGGAATTTTCCCTCATCCAAAGGGGAAAAAAAAATTAAAAAAAATCCTTCCCCTCAGGGAGAGGCTGGAACTCCTCAGTGGAATTTTTTTCCTCGCCCAAATCCCTTTTTTTTTTTTTTTCCCGAATTTTTCCAGCTGGCCCCGCCCCTTTTTCCCTTGGAATTCCCACCCGGTGGGATCGGGCACGGCCCCTCCAGCTGGGTGAAAATGGAGCTTTTCAATTGGAATTATTTTATTTATTTTGACTTATTTATTTGATTTATTTCGTTTTAATTTAAATTTAATTCTTCCGTATTTTATTTTATTTTATTTTATTTTATTTTATTTTATTTTATTTTATTTTATTTTATTTTATTTTATTTTACTTTATTTTACTTTATTTTACTTTATTTTACTTTATTTTTTATTTTATTTTATTTTATTTTATTATTTTATTTTATTTTATTTTATTTTATTTTATTTTATTTTATTTTATTTATTTTATTTTTTGAATTCAAATTTTTGTTTAATCCTTTCATTTTTTTTTTATTTTAAATGGAATTTTGCGTCAATCATTTTATTTTTAGTTTTCATTTCTTTTCTTTTAATTTAATTCTTTTATATTTACTTATTTACTCGAATTGGAAGCGAGCCCTTTTCTTACCTATTTTTTTATTTTCAATTTGCTTTGAACTTAATTCATTTATTTTTATTTATTTATTTTATTTTACTGAATTTGATTTTGAACTTAATGATCTTATTTATTATTTAAATAATTTAAATTTAATTTAAATTTTTGATCTAATTCCCGATTTATTTTTTATTTTAATTTTTTAAATTTTTTTTTCCCAGGAAAATGTGGCTCCTGTGGTCCCGGCTACGCCTCCCCCCTGGATGCCATGAAAGGTGAGCTCGGAATCCAGGGTGGGAATGGGAAAGGTTGGGGATGACATTCCCGAAAAAATCCTGACCCTCCCAAACCAGAATCCCAATGGGATAATGACATTTATGGGATTTTGGGATAATTATCCTGAAAATCCTGTTCCTCCCAAACCAGAATCCCAATGGGATAATGACATTTATGGGATTTTGGGATAATTATCCTGAAAATCCCGTTCCTCCCAAACCAGAATTCCAATGGGATAACGACATTTATGGGATTTTGGGATAATTATCCTGAAAATCCTGACCCTCCCAAAGCAGAATTCCAATGGGGCGATGGCATTTATGAGATTTGGGATAATTATCCTGAAAATCCCGTTCCTCCCAGACCAGAATCCCAATGGGACAATGACATTTATGGGATTTGGGATAATTATCCTGAAAATCCTGTTCCTCCCAAACCAGAATTCCAATGGGATAATGACATTAAATGGATTTGGGATAATTATCCTGAAAATCCTGTTCGTCCCAAATGGAATTCCAATGGGACAATGACATTTATGGGATTTTGGGATAATTATCCTGAAAATCCTGACCCTCCCAAACCAGAATCCCAATGGGACAATGACATTTATGGGATTTTGGGATAATTATCCTGAAAATCCCGTTCCTCCCAAACCAGAATCCCAATGAGATAATGACATTAAATGGATTTGGGATAATTATCCTAAAAATCCTGTTCTTCCCGAATGGAATTCCAATGGGATAATGGCATTTATGGGATTTTGGGATAATTATCCTGAAAATCCCGCTCCTCCCAAACCAGAATTCCAAAGGGACAATGACATTTATGGGATTTTGGGATAATTATCCCGAAAAATCCTGACCTCCCAAACCAGAATCCCAATGGGATAATGACATTAAATGGATTTGGGATAATTATCCTGAAAATCCTGTTCCTCCCGAATGGAATTCCAGTAGGATAATGACATTTATGGGATTTTGGGATAATTATCCTGAAAATCCTGTTCCTCCCAAACCAGAATTCCAATGAGATAATGACATTAAATGGATTTGGGATAATTATCCTGAAAATCCTGTTCCTCCCAAACCAGAATTCCAAAGGGATAACGACATTTATGGGATTTTGGGATAATTATCCTGAAAATCCCGTTCCTCCCAAACCAGAATCCCAATGGGATAACGACATTTATGGGATTTTGGGATAATTATCCTGAAAATCCTGTTCCTCCCAAACCAGAATTCGATGGGATAATGACATTAAATGGATTTGGGATAATTATCCTGAAAATCCTGTTCCTCCCGAATGGAATTCCAGCGGGATAATGGCATTTATGGGATTTTGGGATGTCCTGGCCCCTGGCAAAGTCACCCCGGCTTGCCCCGCCCCGCCCTTTCCCAGGGATTGGGAAACGATTCCTTGGAAATTCGGGAGCTCCGGAATTCCCGCCCTGGGATTCCTGTCCCTGAAACCTCGGGCGAGATCGGGAGCTCCCGATCCCAGAAATCCCGGGGAGCTCGGGAATCCCAAATCCCCTCCCAGTCCCCTGGATCAGCTCCAGGGATCCCCAGTCCCCTTTCCCAATCCCTGTTTTCCATTCCAGGCGCTCCCTCAGCAATTCCTGAACCGGTTCTTCCCACCCGGCCGGGGTTGGAAAGGCCGGAGCCGCCCCACGGGGCCGGGATTCCGGGATTTAGGGAATCCCTGCCCCCGCTCCAAGGATCTGGGCACTTCCTGCCCTCAATCCATGAATTTCGTGTCTCCCTCCCTCCCATCCAAGAATCTGGGACCCAATCCAGGGATTTGGGGGTTCCCAGCCTGCCCAAGCATTTCTCCAGTGGTTCCCAGGTTCTTCCCCTGTGGGTGGGATGGGATTTGATTCCCACCCGAATTCCCATTCCCCATTCCCCATTCCCATTCCCATTCCCATTCCCCATTCCCATTCCCATTCCCATTCCCATTCCCCATTCCCATTCCCCATTCCCCATTCCCATTCCCATTCCCCATTCCCATTCCCATTCCCCATCCCCATTCCCCATTCCCATTCCCCATTCCCCATTCCCCATCCCCATTCCCCATTCCCCATTCCCATTCCCCATTCCCATTCCCATTCCCCATTCCCATTCCCATTCCCCATTCCCATTCCCATTCCCATTCCCCATTCCCCATTCCCCATTCCCATTCCCCATTCCCCATTCCCATTCCCCATTCCCATTCCCATTCCCCATTCCCATTCCCATTCCCATTCCCCATTCCCATTCCCCATTCCCATTCCCATTCCCCATTCCCCATTCCCATTCCCCATTCCCCATTCCCCATTCCCCATTCCCCTTCCCCATTCCCCTTCCCCATTCCCCATTCCCATTCCCATTCCCCATTCCCCATTCCCATTCCCCTTCCCCATTCCCCTTCCCCATTCCCCATTCCCCATTCCCCATTCCCCATTCCCATTCCCATTCCCCATTCCCCATTCCCCATTCCCATTCCCATCCCCCATTCCCATCCCCCATTCCCATCCCCCATTCCCATCCCCCATTCCCATCCCCCATTCCCATTCCCATTCCCCATTCCCATTCCCCATTCCCATCCCCCATTCCCCATTCCCATTCCCCATTCCCCATTCCCCATTCCCCATTCCCCATTCCCATTCCCATTCCCCATTCCCCATCCCCCATTCCCATTCCCCATTCCCCATTCCCATCCCCCATTCCCATTCCCCATTCCCCATCCCCATCCCCCATTCCCATCCCCCATTCC
>WQNJ02000505.1:0-60479 GCA_016584745.2 Phylloscopus trochilus trochilus | reverse complement strand
GAACATCTCCGGGTCTCCTCGTTCCCCAAATCCCCACAAAAGATCTGGAGCTCATCAAAGGATTGGGATCAAAAATGGTGATTTTCGGTAAAAAAATGGCGGTTTTGGGTCAAAAAATGGCCATTTTAGGTCAAAAATGGCGGTTTTTGGTCATTATGGGGTGATGGTGAAGTTACGGGGTCACAAGAACATCTCGGGGTCTTCTCATCGACCTCATTTCCCAAATCCCAACAAAAGATGTGGAGCTCATCAAGGATTGAGGTCAAAAATGGTGATTTTGGGTCAAAAAATGGCGGTTTTGGGTCAAAAAATGGCAATTTTGGGTCAAAACCGGCCATTTTTGGTCGTTACGGGGTCACGGGACACCTCGGGGTCAGGGCCTGGCCCAGCGTCTCGTCGTTCACCTCGTTCCCCAGGTCCCCACAGAAAATACGGAAGTCGTCTGCGGTTTTGGGGCGAAAAACGGCGATTTTGGGTCAAAAAATGGTGGTTTTTGGTTGTTATGACGTCACAGTGAAGTTATGGGGTCATGGGGACACCTCGGGGTTTTCTCGTTGACGTCGTTCCCCAAATTTCCAAGGAAGATCTGAAGTTCTTCGAATGTTGGGTTGAAGAACAATGATTTTGGGTCAAAAAGAGGCGATTTTGGGTCAAAAAATGGTGATTTTCGGTCAAAAAATGGTGACTTTGGGTCAAAAACTACAGGTTTTGGTCATTATGATGTCACGGTGAAGTTATGAGGTCATGGGGACACCTCGGGGTCTTCTCATTGACCTCGTTCCTCAAATCCTCACAAAAGATCTGGAGCTTATCAGAGATTGGGATCAAAATGGCAATTTTGGGTCAAAAAATGGTGATTTTGGGTCAAGAAATGGCAATTTTGGGTCAAAAATGGCGGGTTTTGGTCATTATGAGGTCACGGTGAAGTTTTGGGTTCTCCTCGTTGACCTCATTCCCCAAATCCCCAAAAAGATCTGGAGCTCTTTGAATACTGAGATCGAAAGCAGCCATTTTGGGTCAAGAAATGGTGATTTTGGATCAAGAATGGCGACTTTAAGTCAAGAAATGGCGATTTGGGGTCAAAACCAGCAATTTTTGGTCGTTATGGGGTCATGATGAAGTTACGGGGTCACAAGAACATCTTGGGGTCTCTCCATCGACCTCATTCCCCAAATCCCAACAAAACACCTGGAGCTCATCAAGGATTGGGATCAAAATTGGCGATTTTGGGTCAAAAAATGGCGATTTTGGGTCAAAAAATGGCGATTTTTGGTCGTTATGGGGTCACGGGACAACTCGGGGTCAGGGCCTGGCCCAGCGTCTCGTCGTTCACCTCGTTCCCCAGGTCCCCGCAGAAAATGCGGAAGTCGTCTGCGGTTTTGGGTCAAAAAATGGTGATTTTGGGTCAAAAATGGCCATTTTTGGTCGTTATGAGGTCATGATGAAGTTATGGGGTCATGGGGACACCTCGGGGTCTTCTCATCGACCTCATTTCCCAAATCCCAACAAAAGATCTGGAGCTCATCAGAGATTGGAATCAAAAATGACGATTTTCGGTCAAAAAATGGTGATTTTGGGTCAAAAACTGGCAATTTTGGGTCAAAAATGGTGATTTTTGGTCATTATGAGGTCATGATGAAGTTATGGGGTCATGAGAACACCTCGGGGTCTCCTCGTTCCCCAAATCCCCATGGAACAGCTGGAGCTCATCAAGGATTGGGATCAAAAATGGCGAATTTGGGTCCAAAAAATGGCGATTTAGGGTCAAAAAACGGCGGTTTTGGGTCAAAAATAGTGGTTTTTGGTTGTTATGAGGTCATGGTGAAGTTATGGGGTCATGGGGACACCTCGGGGTCTCCTCGTTCCCCAAATCCCCATGGAAAATCTGGAGCTCATCAAGGATTGGGATCAAAATGGTGATTTTTGGTCAAAAAACGGCGATTTTGGGTCAAAAAATGGTGATTTTCGGTCAAAAAATGGTGACTTTGGGTCAAAAAATGGCGGTTTTTCATCATTATGGGGTCGTGGTGAAGTTACAGGGTCATGGGGACACCTCAAGGTCTTCTCATTGATCTCGTTCCCCAAATCCTCACAAAAGATCTGGAGCTCATCAAGGATTGGGATCAAAAATGGCAATTTTGGGTCAAAAAATGGCGGTTTTGGGTCAAAAATGGCGATTTTGGGTCAAAACCGGCCATTTTTGGTCGTTATGGGGTCACGGGGACACCTCGGGGTCAGGGCCTGGCCAGCGTCTCGTCGTTCACCTCGTTCCCCAGGTCCCCGCAGAAAATGCGGAAGTCGTCTGGGATTGGGTCAAAAAACGGAGGTTTTGGGTCAAAAAATGGTGATTTTTGGTCGTTATGAGGTCATGATGAACTTATGGGGTCATGGGGACACCTCAGGGTCTCCTCGTTCCCCAAATCCCCATGGAGGATCTGGAGCTTATCAGAGATTGGGATCAAAAATGGCGGTTTTGGGTCAAAAAATGGCGATTTTGGGTCAAAAATGGGTGATTTTGGGTCGTTATGAGGTCATGGTGAAGTTACAGGGTCATGGAGACACCTCGGGGTTTTCTCATTGACCTCGTTCCCCAAATTTCCAAGGAAGATCTGAAATTCTTCAACTATTGGGGTGAAAAACAGTGATTTTGGGTCAAAAAATGGTGATTTTGGGTCAAAAAATGGCTATTTTGGGACAAAAAACGGCGATTTTGGGTCGTTATGGGGTCATGGTGAAGTTACGAGGTCATGGAGACACCTCAAGGTCTCCTCATTGACCTCGTTCCACAAATCCCAACAAAAAATCTGGAGCTCATCAAGGATTGAGATGAAAAATGGTGATTTTGGGTCAAAAAATGGTGATTTTGGGTAAAAAACGGCGATTTTGGGTCAAAAAAAGGCGATTTTGGGTCAAAAAATGGTGGTTTTGGGCCAAAAAATGGCGGTTTTGGGTCAAAAAATGGCGGTTTTGGGTCAAAAAATGATGATTTTGGGTAAAAAAATGGCGGTTTTGGGTCAAAAAACGAGAAATTTTGGGTCAAAACCGGCAATTTTTGGTCAATCCCAGTGCTTCTGGGTCTCTCAGACCCGCCCAGTCCATCCCAGTCCCTCCCAGTCCCTCCCAGTTCCCTCCCAGTCCCCCCCAGTCCCTCCCAGTCCCTCCCAGTCCATCCCAGTCCCCTCCCTGTCCCTCCCAATCCCTCCCAGTTCCCTCCCAGTTCCCTCCAGTCCCTCCCAGTTCCCTCCCAGTCCCTCCCAGTTCCCTCCCAGTCCCTCCCAGTTCCCTCCCAGTCCCTCCCAGCCC
The DNA here is from genome assembly GCA_016584745.2 of Phylloscopus trochilus trochilus. NCBI lineage: Eukaryota > Metazoa > Chordata > Aves > Passeriformes > Phylloscopidae > Phylloscopus > Phylloscopus trochilus. The sequence continues at coordinate 57,176 of WQNJ02000505.1, read as the reverse complement.
CTCCCACTCCCTCCCAGTCCCTCCCATTCCCCTCCCAGTCCCTCCCAGTTCCCTCCCAGTCCCTCCCAGTCCCTCCCAGTCCCTCCCAGTCCATCCCAGTTCCCTCCCAGTCCCTCCCAGTCCATCCCAGTCCCTCCCAGTCCCTACCAGCGTCCCACTCCAGCAGACTGGATCCTCCCAGCTGCTCCCGGCCGCCGTACGGATGCAGCGCTTCAGCCGCTCGCCCCGCCCCTTCCGCTTGTCCTCGGCCGCTGGCTCCGCCCCCACCTGTCCCACACCTGTCAATCACCCCGCCGGGACACGCCCACCCCGCCTGGGACCCGCCCGAATCCCCGCTGGCCACGCCCACCCAGAGAAAACACCAAATTGGGTGGCTCCGCCCCTTTTTATATAGCCACACCCCCATCTTGATGGACAGCTGTCAATCACTCAGGAAACACCCCCCATTTGGCCACGCCTCCTTTTAAAGGGCCACGCCCACCCGGCAGGAAATGCCAAATTTGGAGGCTCCGCCCCCTTTTGCACAGCCCCACCCCCCTCTTGACAGACATCTGTCAATCACTCAAGACACGCCCCTCCCCATGTGGCCACACCTCCTTCCAATTGGCCACGCCCACCCCAAGTAAACACCAAATTTGGAGGCTCCGCCCCCTTTTACACAGCCCTATCCTGATGGACAGCTGTCAATCACCTGGCCACGCCCCCTCAGCCCAATCCACGCCCACCTGGCCAAAGCCACGCCCCCCCTCCCCCCTTGGGAAACACCCAAACCTGGAGGCTCCGCCCCCCTCATTTCCCACAGGTGTCAATCACATGGGCCACGCCCACCAGGCCACAGCCACGCCCAAGGCAACCTGGCCACGCCCACCCACCAGGAAAGGGCGCCACCCCCGAGAGGCTCCGCCTCCTTCCCCACAGCCCCACCCCCATCTTGATGGACAGCTGTCAATCACCCAGACCCATCAATGGACACACCCACCTGGTTTGGCCACGCCCCTTCCCCAAGCCCCACCCCCTTGAGTTTAGCCCCGCCCACCCCATTTCCTCCCCTTTAAGCCCCACCCACCTCAGGCACGGGGAAGGGCGGGTCCTGTGGGCGTGGCCTCCGCAGGGGGCGTGGCACCGGCGCCAGGTGGGCAGGCCCGGGGCGTGGCTCCGGAGGGGGCGTGGCCATGGCGGGGGGCGGGGCCGGGAGGCTGGGCCCAATCCGGGGCTCCTCCGGGGGCGGGGCCCGAGGGGGCGGGGTCTCCTCCTGTGGGGGCGGGGCCAGAGCAGGGAGGGTTAAAAGTGGGAGGGGCCTTGTGGGGGGAGAGATAAAAGGGGCGGGGCTAAAGGGGGCGTGGCCTGATGGGAGGGGCTAAAAGGGGTGGGGCATTGTGTGGGTGTGGTCAAAGGGGGGCGGGGCTAAAGGGGGCGGGGCCTCCTCTGGGGAGGGGTTAAAGGGGGTGTGGCCTCAGGTGGAGGAGGAGTTAAAGTGGGTGGGGCTAAAGGGGGCGGGGCTAAAGGGAAAGTGGGCTCCTAATGGGCAGGGGTAAGAGGGGAGGGGCTAAAAGGGGGCGGGGCCACGGGGGTGACACTGAGCTGACCCCTCGGTGACCCCTCGGTGACCCTGTGGTGACCCTGAGGTGACCCTGGGAAGGTCAGGGGGATATTTGGTGACCCCTCAGTGACCCCTCACTGACCGTTCTGGGACACCTCAGTGACCCCTCACTGACCCCTCAGTGACCCCTGGCTGACCCTTTGCTGACCCCTCTGTAACCCCTCTGTGACCCCTGGCTGACCCCTCTGTAACCCCTCTGTGACCCTTGTGTGACCCCTGGATGACCCCTGGCTGCCCCCTCACTGACCACATGGTGACCCCTGGCTGACCCCTCTGTGATTCCTCAGTGACCCCTTGCTGACCCCTCACTGCCCCTGGCTGCCCCCTCACTGACCACATGGTGACCCCACGCTGACCCCTGGCTGACCCCTTTGTGACCCCTGGCTGACCGCTCTATGACCCCTCTGTGACCCCTGGCTGACCCCTCACTGCCCCCTCGCTGACCCCTCTGTGACCCCTGGCTGACCCTTTGCTGCCCCTTTGCTGACCCCTGGCTAACCCCTCACTGACCCCATGGTGACCCCTCACTGACCCCATGGTGACCCCTCACTGACCTCATGGTGACCCCTCACTGACCCCATGGTGACCCCTCACTGACCCCATGGTGACTCCTGGCTGACCCTGCTGTGACCCCTCACTGACCTCTCACTGACCCCACACTGACCCCCTGTGTGACCCTGGCTGCCCCCTCACTGACCCCTCTGTGACCCCATGGTGACCCCTGGCTGACCACTCACTGCCCTCTCACTGACCCCTCGCTGACTTCTCAGTGACCCCCCGCTGCCCCCTTGCTGACCCCTCTGTGACCCCTGGCTGACCCCTTAGTGACCCTATGGTGACCCCTGGCTGACCCTTCGCTGACCCCTGCCTGACCCCTGTGTGACCCCTCTCTGACCCCTACCTGCCCCCTCACTGCCCCCTCGCTGACCCCTCTGTGACCCCATGGTGACCCCTCGCTGACCCCATGGTGACCCCTCACTGACCCCTCACTGACCCCATGGTGACCCCTCACTGACCCCATGGTGACTCCTGGCTGACCCCGCTGTGACCCTCACTGACCTCTCACTGACCCCTGCCTGACCCCTCACTGACCCCTGCCTGACCCCTCACTGCCCCTTCACTGACCTCTCAGTGACCCCTGGCTGACCCCTCTGTGACCCCTCACTGCCCCCTCAGTGACCCCACACTGACCCCCTCAGTGACCCCTGGCTGACCCCTCACTGACCTCTCACTAATCCCTCTGTGACCCCTGTATGACCCCAGGTGACCCCTGTGTGACCCCAGGTGTGTGTGTCTCACCTGTCCCCATCGGGGCGGGGCAGGACACACAGTGGGCGTGGCCTGGATGACGGACAGGGTGGGCTTGGGGGGGGGAATTCCCCCTCTGTGACCCCTGTGTGACCCCAGGTGACCCCAGGTGTGTCAGTCTCACCTGTCCCCATCAGGGCAGGGCAGGACACTCAGTGGGCGTGGCCTGGATGACGGGCAGGGTGGGCTTGGGGGGGGAATTCCCCCTCTGTGACCCCAGGTGACCCCTGTGTGACCCCTCACTGACCCCTCACTCACCCCTGCCTGACCCCTGTGTGACCCCTCTCTGACCCCTACCTGCCCCCTCACTGCCCCCTGGCTGACCCCTCTGTGACCCCTGGCTGACCCTTCGCTGCCCCTTTGCTGACCCCTCACTGACCCCATGGTGACTCCTGGCTGACCCCGCTGTGACCCCTCACTGACCTCTCACTGACCCCTCACTGACCCCTGTGTGACCCCTCACTGACCCCATGGTGACCCCTCACTGACCTCTCACTGACCCCACACTGACCCCCTGTGTGACCCTGGCTGCCCCCTCACTGACCCCTCTGTGACCTCATGGTGACCCCTGGCTGTCCCTTACTGACCTCTCAGTGACCCCTCAGTGACCCCTCACTGACCCCTGCCTGACCCCTCACTGCCCCTTCACTGACCTCTCAGTGACCCCTGGCTGACCCCTCTGTAACCCCTCACTGACCCCACACTGACCCCTCTGTGACCCCTGTGTGACCCCTCACTGACCCCTGTGTGACCCCGTGTGACCCCAGGTGTGTCAGTCTCACCTGTCCCCAGCGGGGCGGGGCAGGACACACAGTGGGCGTGGCCTGGATGACGGGCGGGGTGGGCTTGGGGGGGGGAATTCCCCCTCTGTGACCCCTGTGTGACCCCAGGCTGACCCCTGACGTGACTTCTCTGTAACCCCTCACTAACCGCTGGCTGACCCCTCACTGACCCCTCTGTGACCCCTCACTCACCCCTGGCTGACCCCTCTGTGACCCCTGGCTGACCCTTCGCTGCCCCTTTGCTGACCCCTGGCTGACCCCTCACTGACCCCATGGTGACCCCTCACTGACCCCATGGTGACCCCTCACTGACCCCATGGTGACTCCTGGCTGACCCCTCTGTGACCCCTGGCTGACCCCGCACTGCCCCCTCACTGACCCCACACTGACCCCCTCACTGACCCCTGGCTGCCCCCTCACTGACCCCTCTGCGACCCCTGTGTTGACCTCATGGTGACCCCTGGCTGTCCCCTTACTGACCTCTCAGTGACCCCTCGCTGACCCCTCTGTGACCCCTGGCTGACCCTTCGCTGCCCCTTTGCTGACCCCTGGCTAACCCCTCACTGACCCCATGGTGACTCCTCACTGACCCCATGGTGACTCCTGGCTGACCCCGCTGTGACCCCTCACTGACCTCTCACTGACCCCTCACTGACCTCTGGCTGACCCCTCTGTGACCCCTCACTGACACCGTGCTGACCCCTCAGTGACCCCTGGCTGACCCTTGGCTGACCCCTCTGTGACCCTTGTGTGACCCCTGGCTGCCCCCTCACTAACCTCTGGCTGACCCCTCAGTGACCCCTCACTGACCCCTGCCTGACCCCTCTGTAACCCCTCTGTGACCCCATGGTGACCCCTGGCTGCCCCCTCACTGACCCCTGTGTGACCCCTGTGTGACCCCAGGTGTGACCCCATGTGACCCCTGTGTGACCCCTGTGTGACCCCAGGTGTGTGTGTCTCTCTCACCTGTCCGCGGCGGGGCGGGGCAGGACACACAGTGGGCGTGGCCTGGATGACGGGCAGGGTGGGATTCCCCCTCTGTGACCCCTGTGTGACCCCTGTGTGACCCCAGGTGACCCCAGGTGACCCCTGTGTGACCCCAGGTGACCCCAGGTGTGTGTCTGTCTCACCTGTCCCCGTCAGGGCGGGGCAGAATACACAGTGGGCGTGGCCTGGATGACGGGCGGGGTGGGCCCGGGGGGGGCCCGATTCCCCCTCACTGACCCCTGTGTGACCCCAGGTGACCCCTGTGTGACCCCTCAGTGACCCCGTGTGACCCCTGTGTGACCCCAGGTGACCCCAGGTGTGTCTGTCTCACACAGTGGGCGTGGCCTGGATGACGGGCAGGGTGGGCTTGGGGGGGGGAATTCCCCCTCTGTGACCCCTGTGTGACCCCAGGCTGACCCCTCTGTGACCCTTGTGTGACCCCTGGATGACCCCTGGCTGACCCCTCAGTGACCCCTTGCTGACCCCTCACTGCCCCCTGGCTGCCCCCTCACTGACCCCTCTGTAACCCCTCAGTGACCCTTGTGTGACCCCTGTGTGACCCCTGGCTGACCCTGCGGTGACCCCCATGGTGCCCCCTGGCTGACCTCACGCTGACCCCTCACTGACCACATGGTGACCCCACACTGACCCCTGGCTGACCCCTTTGTGACCCCTGGCTAACCCCTGGCTGACCCCTCAGTGACCCCTCTGTATCCCCTCTGTGACCCCTGGCTGACCCCATGCTGACCCCTCAGTGACCTCTGGCTGACCGCTCTGTGACCCCTCACTGAGCCCTGGCTGACCCCTCTGTAACCCCTCACTGACCCCTCAGTGACCCCTCTGTAACCCCTCTGTGACCCCTGTATGACCCCTCTGTGACCCCTGAGTGACCCCTGGCTGACCCCTCTGTAACCCCTGAGTGACCCCTGTATGACCCCTCTGTGACCCCGTGGTGAGCCCTGTATGACCCCTGTGTGACCCCATGGTGACTCCTGTATGACCCCTGTGTGACCCCAGGTGACCCCTGTATGACCCCTCACTGACCCCATGATGACCCCTGTGTGACCCCTGTATGACCCCTGTGTGACCCCTGTGTGACCCCTGTGTGACCCCTGTGTGACCCCTGTATGACCCCAGGTGACCCCAGGTGTGTCTCACCTGTCCGCGGCGGGGCGGGGCGGGGTAGACGGTGGGCGCGGCCTGGATGACGGGCGGGGTGGGCTTGGGGGGGCCCGGGGGGGGCCCGGGGGGCGGGGCCCGGGCGGCGGCGGGGGAGGGGGAGGGGGGGGGCAGGGGGGGCACCACGGCCGCCCCTCCCCCGCCCGCCTGCCAGCGGGGTCAAAGGTCAGAGGTCAGCGGATCGGAAACGTTGCCCCCAAAATTTATCCCGAAATTCCCACAAATTCATCCCAAAAATTCCCACAAATTTATCCCCAAATTCCACAAATTTCTCCCAAAATTCCCCAAATTTATCCCAAAAATCTTTCCAAAATCTCACAAATTTATCCCAAAATTCTCACAAATTTATCCCAAAATTCCCACAAATTGATCCCAAAATTCCCCCAAATTCATCCCAAAATTCCCACAAATTCATCCCAAAATTCCACAAATTTATCCCGAAATTTCCCCAAATGTATCCCAAAATTCCCCAAATTTATCCCCAAATTCCCACAAATTTGTCCCAAAATTTCCCCAAATTTATCCCAAATTTCCAGAAATTTATCCAAAATCCCCCAAATTTATCCCAAAATTCATCCCAAAATCCCACAAATTTATCCCAAATCCCTCCCAGGAACCCCAAAGCCCAAACCAGTATAAACCAGTAACCCCAGATCCCCTCCCAGTTCCCTCCCAGTCCCTCCAGTTCCCTCCCAATCCCCTCCCAGTTCCCTCCCAGTCCATCCCAGTTCCCTCCCAGTCCCTCCCAGTTCCCTCCCAGTCCCTCCAGTCCATCCCAGTCCCTCCCAGTCCCTCCCAGTCCATCCCAGTCCCTCCCAGTCCCCTCCCAGTTCCCTCCCAGTCCCTCCCAGTCCCTCCCAATTCCCTCCCAGTCCCTCCCAGTTCCCTCCCAGTTCCCTCCCAGTCCCTCCCAGTATATCCCAGTCCATCCCAGTCTCTCCCAGTCCCTCCCAATTCCCTCCCAGTTCCCTCCCAGTCCCTCCCAATCCCCTCCCAGTCCCTCCCAGTATATCCCAGTATATCCCAGTCTGGCTCACCGGGCTCGGCGCTCTCAGGGCGCCCCCCAGCGGCGCCCCCAGCGGGTTGGGGGGGGGTCTCTGCAGAGGGGGCGGGGCCAGCAGCAGGGGGGGGGCGGGGGGAGCCCCCAGGGGCGGCCCCACCCCCACCATGGCCCCGGGCGGGGGGCGCAGGCCCAGGGGACCCCGGGGACCCGCTGGGGACACCCCGGGGACACCGTGTCACCCATGGGTGGGGGAGGGGAGGGGTCACGTGATCCCCACCCCCACCCTGGGGTGTCCCTGAGGTCCCCAAAGTGTCCCAACCCCCCCCCCAAAAAAAAAAAAAATGGCCGCTGGTACCTGACCCCTAAATGTCCCCAATGTCCCCAATGTCCCCAAATCCCCTCAATGTCCCCAAATGTCCCAAATGTCCCCAATGTCCCCAAGCCCCTCAATATCTCCAAGGTCCCCATTGTCCCCAACCCCCCCAATGTCCCCAATGTCCCCACCAGTCCCCAATGTCCCCAATGTCCCCAATGTCCCCAATCCCCCAAAAGTCCCCAAAACTCCCCAAATGTTTCAAATGTCCCCAAGTCCCTCAAATGTCCCCAATCCCCCCAAATGTCCCCAATGTCCCAAATGTCCCCAATGTCCCCAATCCCCCAAAACTCCCCAAAAGTCCCCAAATGTCCCCAAGGTCCCCAAGCCCCTCAATATCCCCAATGTCCCCATTGTCCCCAAGCCCTTAAATGTCCCCAAATGTCCCCCAATGTCCCAAATGTCCCCAAATGTCCCCAAATGTCCCCAATCCCCCCAAGCCCCTCAGTGTCCCCAACCCCCCCAATGTCCCCAAACCTCCCCATTGTCCCCAACATCCCCAATGTCCCCAACCCCTTTAATGTCCCCCAATGTCCCCAATCCCCCAAGTCCCCCAATGTCCCCATTGTCCCCAAATGTCCCCAATCCCCCAAAAGTCCCCAAATGTCCCCAAATGTCCCCAAGGTCCCCAAGCCCCTCAATATCCCCAAGGTCCCCATTGTCCCCAAGCCCTTAAATATCCCCAAATGTCCCCAATGTCCCCAAATCCCCCAAATGTTCCCAAATGACCCCCAATGTCCCCAACCCCAAATGTCCCCAAGGTCCCCAAGGTCCCCAAGCCCCTCAATATCCCCAAGGTCCCCATTGTCCCCAACCCCCCCAATGTCCCCAATGTCCCCAACCCCCCAAACGTCCCCGCTGTCCCCCGCTGTCCCCAAATGTCCCCGTACCGGGTCTCTGCAGCACGTGTGGCACGAAGGCCGGGCGCAGGATAGGCGGCCTCTGCGGGGACACTGCTGGGGACACCGGGGGACACCGGGGTTGGGGTGGCAGGGGACACCCAGGGGACACCGGGGGGTTGGGGACAGTGGGCTTGGGGACACCCAGGGGACACTGGGGGTTGGGGACAGTGGGCTTGGGGACACCCAGGGGACACCGGGATTGGGGACACCAGGGGTTGGGGACAGGGGACACCAGGGGTTGGGGACAGCCAGGGGACACTGGGGGTTGGGGACAGTGGGTTTGGGGACACCCAGGGGACACCGGGGTTGGGGACACCAGGGGTTGGGGACACCCAGGGGACACTGGGGGTTGGGGACAGTGGGCTTGGGGACACCCAGGGGACACCAGGGATTGGGGACAGTGGGCTTGGGGACACCCAGGGGACACCGGGGGTTGGGGACACTGGGGGTTGGGGACAGCCAGGGACATCAGAGGGTGTTGGGGACACCGGGCTTGGGGACAGGGGTCACCAGGGATTGGGGACACCGGGGGTTGGGGACACCAAGGTTGGGGACACCAAGGTTGGGGACACCAGGGCTGGGGACAGGGGACACCGGGGGTTGGGGACATCGGCCTTGGGGACACCGGCCTTGGGGACAGGGGACACCAAGGGGTGGGGTGGCAGGGGACACTGGGGCTTGGGGACAGCCAGGGGACATCGAGGGTTGGGGACAGGGGACACAGGGGGTTGGGGACACCGGCCTTGAGGACAGCCAGGGGACACCGGGGGGTTGGGGACACCGGGGGGTTGGGGACAGCCAAGGGGACACCGAGGAGGGGGAGGGGACGGCGGTGGTGGCACTGACCTGGCCCCACGAAGGGCACCGGCGGTGTCCCCAAGGGGGGGACGGTGGCGGCGGCGGCGGCGCGAGCCTCGAGGGACTGCTGGACCTGGGGACAGCCCGGGGGACAGTTGGGGACATTTGGGGACATCGGGGACATTGGGGACATTTGGGGACATTGGGGACATTGGGGACATTTGGGGACATTGGGGACATTGGGGGGTTTGGGGACATTGGGGACATTGGGGACATTTGGGGACATTTGGGGACATTGGGGACGTTGGGGACATTTGGGGACATTTGGGGACATTGGGGACATTGGGGGGATTGGGGACATTGGGGGACGTTTGGGGACATTTAGGGACATTGGGGACATTTGGGGACATTGGGGGACATTGGGGACATTGGAGACATTGGAGACATTGGGGATGTTGGGGACATTGGGGACATTGGGGACATTGGGGGCATTGGGGACATTGGGGACATTGGGGACATTTGAGGACACTCAGGTGACATCTGGGGACACCCAGGTGACATTTGAGGACACCCAGGTGACATCTGGGGACACCCAGGTGACATTTGGGGACACTCAGGTGACATTTGGGGACACCCAGGTGACATTTGGGGACATTTGGGGACCCCCAGGCCGCACCTGCTGGTAGGTGTTGGTGGCGATGATTGGTCGCAGGACGGGGGGCGGGGCCAGAGGGTCCCCGGGGGCGGGGCCAGGAGCCCCCAGCACCTCCTGCTCGAACCTGCGCCGGCACAGACCAGTATGAACCAGTATGAACCAGTACAGACCAGTACAAACCAGTACAGACCAGTACAGACCAGTACAAACCAGTACAGACCAGTACAGACCAGTACAAACCAGTACAAACCAGTACGGACTGAGGGACCCCCCCAATGACCTCCCACTAACCCCAGGCCCCGCCCCCGTTGCCATAACAATCCCAAACCCCGCCTCTTCCCCTCCTCAAGCCCCGCCCCCGTTGCCATGGCAATCCCAGGACCCCGCCCCTTCCTCCCTCAAACCCCGCCCCCGTTGCCATAACAATGCTAGAGCCCCCGCCCCTTCCCTCCTCAAGCCCCGCCCCCGTTGCCACGGCAATGCCAGACCCCGCCTTTTCCTCCCTCAAGCCCCGCCCCCGTTGCCATGGCAATCCCATATCCCCCCCGCTCCTTCCCTGCTCAAGCCCCGCCCCCGTTGTTACGGCAATGCCAGACCCCGCCCTTTCCTCCCTCAAGCCCCGCCCCCGTTGCCACGGCAATGCAAGAGCCAGCCCCTTCGTTCCTCAAGCCCCGCCCCCGTTGCTATGGCAATCCCAGGACCCCGCCCATTCCTCCCTCAAGCCCCGCCCCCGTTGCCGTGGCACCCGCCAAGCCCCGCCCCCTCCCGGCCGCCATGACACTCCCACCCCCCCCCCGCTCCCTTCCCCCCCTCACAGCGCCATCTCCGCCTCCATCTCCTTCAGCCGCTCCTCGCCGCTCTTGGCCGCGGCTCCGCCGCCTCCTGCCGCCGCTCCGGGACCGGGACCGGGCCCAGCTGCCACCACAGCGGGACCGGGCCCGCCTCCCGCCGCCATTCCCGGTCCGGCCGCTCCCGGAGCCGCCGCCGCCGCCATCGCTGAACGCTCCTCAACCGCTTCCGCCCGCCTGAGGGGCACTTCCGGCGCGGCGCAATGACGTCACGCAGCGCGACAACACCCACCCCGCTCCGCGAAATGGCGGCGAAAGGGGCGAAAATGGCCACAAAAAGGGGCGAAAATGGCTTCAAAAGGGGCAAAAAGCGCTTTAATGGCGGCGGCTGAGGGGCGAGGCCGCGCGGGGGAGCGGCGCTCAGCGCTTGAGTTCGCTGTAGAGGTCCCCGCGCGCGCCCTGCAGCTCCTGGTAGTGCGAGTCCGGCTCCGGGGGGCGGGGCTTGGGCGGGGCTGTGAGGGGGAAAGGGGCGGGGCCAAGGTGGAGGGTCACGCCCTTTTGTGGTTGAGGCCACGCCCACCGCGTGGCGGAGGCGGCCTGGTTTCCTTGGTTAGCCACGCCCCCTTTCGTTTTGGCCACGCCCCTTTGGCGGCTTTGGCCACGCCCCTGCTCCGCCCCATTAATCTCCCAGTGCTCCCAGTAACCCCCCAGTCCCTCCCAGTAACACCCAGTGCCCTCCCAGTGCTCCCAGTAACCCCTCAGTGCCCTCCCAGTAACACCCCCTGTGCCCTCCCAGTGCTCCCAGTAACCCCCCAGTGCCCTCCCAGTAACCCCCCAGTGCCCTCCCAGTGCTCCCAGTAACCCCCCAGTGCCCTCCCAGTAACCCCCCAGTCCCTCCCAGTGCTCCCAGTAACCCCCCAGTGCCCTCTCAGTGCTCCCAGTAACCCCCCAGTACCCTCCCAGTGCTCCCAGTAACCCCTCAGTCCCTCCCAGTAACACCCCAGTGCCCTCCCAGTGCTCCCAGTAACACCCCAGTGCCCTCCCAGTGCTCCCAGTAACCCCCCAGTGCCCTCCCAGTGCTCCCAGTAACCCCCAGTGATCTCCCAGTGCCCTCCCAGTGCTCCCAGTAATGCCCCAGTGGCTTCCCAGTGCTCCCAGTGCCTCCCAGTAACACCCCCTGTGACCGCCCAGTGCTCCCAGTTACCCCAGTTACTCCCCCAGTGCCCTCCCAGTGCTCCCAGTAACCCCCCAGTCCCTCCCAGTAACACCCCCTGTGACCTCCCAGTGCTCCCAGTTACCCCAGTTACTCCCCCAGTGCCTCCCAGTGCCTCCCAGTTACCTCCCAGTCCCTCCCAGTAACCCCCCAGTCCCTCCCAGTAACCCCCAAGTGCCCTCCCAGTCCCTCCCAGTAACCCCCCAGTGCCCTCCCAGTGCTCCCAGTAACCCCCCAGTCCCTCCCAGTAACCCCCCAGTGCCCTCCCAGTAACCCCCCAGTGCCCTCCCAGTGCTCCCAGTAACCCCCAGTCCCTCCCAGTGCTCCCAGTAACCCCCCAGTCCCTCCCAGTAACACCCCAGTGCCCTCCCAGTGCTCCCAGTAACCCCCCAGTGACCTCTCAGTGCTCCCAGTAACCCCTAGACCCTCCCAGTAACCCCCAGTCCCTCCCAGTGCTCCCAGTAACCCCCCAGTCCTTCCCAGTAACACCCCCTGTGCCCTCCCAGTGCTCCCAGTTACCCCCAGTGCCCTCCCAGTAACCCCCCAGTGCCCTCCCAGTAACCCCCCAGTGCCCTCCCAGTGCTCCCAGTAATGCCCCAGTGGCTTCCCAGTGCTCCCAGTAATACCCCAGTGGCTTCCCAGTGCTCCCAGTGCCTCCCAGTAACACCCCCTGTGACCACCCAGTGCTCCCAGTTACCCCCCAGTGACCTCCCAGTGACCCCCCAGTATCCTCCCAGTGCTCCCAGTGTTCCCCAGTTACCCTGAGTGACCTCCCAGTGCTCCCAGTACCCTCCCAGTAACCCCCAGTACCCTCCCAGTAACCCCCCAGTGCCCTCCCAGTGACCCCCCAGTAATGCCCCAGTGCTCCCAGTAACCCCCAAGTGCCCTACCAGTGCTCCCAGTTACCCCCCAGTGCCCTCCCAGTAACCCCCCAGTGCCCTCCCAGTAACCCCCAGTGCCCTCCCAGTGCTCCCAGTAACCCCCAGTAACACCCCCTGTGACCTCCCAGTGCTCCCAGTAATGCCCCAGTGGCTTCCCAGTAACCTCCCAGTGCCCTCCCAGTGCTCCCAGTAACCTCCCAGTGCCCTCCCAGTGCTCCCAGTACCCCCCCAGTCCCTCCCAGTAACACCCCCTGTGACCTCCCAGTGCTCCCAGTACCCTCCCAGTAATGCCCAGTAATGCCCCAGTGACCTCCCAGTAACCTCCCAGTGCTCCCAGTAACCCCCCAGTGACCTCCCAGTAACACCCCCTGTGACCTCCCAGTGCTCCCAGTAACCCCAGTTACCCCCCAGTGACCTCCCAGTGCTCCCAGTACCCTCCCAGTAACCCCCAGTAATGCCCCAGTGCCCTCCCAGTGACCTCCCAGTCCCTCCCAGTAATCCCCAAGTGCCCTCCCAGTGCTCCCAGTTACCCCCCGGTGACCTCCCAGTGACCTCCCAGTGACCCCCCAGTGCCCTCCCAGTGCTCCCAGTACCCTCCCAGTAACACCCCCTGTGACCACCCAGTGCCGCCCAGTAACTCCCAGTATGCCCCAGTTACCCCCCAGTTACGCCCCAGTAACCCCCCAGACCCCTCCATGTTGGCCCCACCCCCTCTAATTTTGGCCACGCCCCTAAGAGCCACACCCCTTTTGGCCCCGCCCACAAGCCGTCGTTAGCCACGCCCACACCCAGCCTGTTTGCTCATGGCCACGCCCACAAATGGCCCCGCCCACGCGGCCACACCCACAAAACACTCCCTTCGCTTTTGGCCACGCCCACAAAGTGCAGCCCACGTTTGGCCACGCCCACAGATTGTTCCGCCCCCTTGGCCACGCCCACAAATCACTCCTGTCTCCTTTGACCACGCCCACAAATGGCTCCTCCCACACAGCCACGCCCACAAACCCACTCCTCCCCTTTTGCCACGCCCACCACCAGCCCGTCCCCACTTGACCACACCCACAAACGGCTTCTCCCTTTGGCCACGCCCACAAATGGTCCCTCCCCTTTAGCCACGCCCACAACCAGCCCATCCCCACTTGACCACACCCACAAACCAGCTTCTTTCCTTTGACCACGCCCACAATTGGCTCCTCCCATTTAGCCACGCCCACAATCTCGTTCCTCCTCTTTAGCCACGCCCACAACCAACCCTCCCCACTTGACCACGCCCACAAGTGGATTTTCCCTTTGGTCACGCCCACAAAATGGCCCCTCCCCTTTAGCCACGCCCACAAACCCGCTTCTCCTCTTTAGCCACGCCCACAACAGCCCATCCCCAACTTGACCACGCCCACAAATGGCCCCTCCCCTTTAGCCACGCCCACAAACCCACTTCTCCTCTTTAGCCACGCCCACAATCAGCCCATCCCCAGTTGACCACGCCCACAAATGGCCCCTCCCCTTAGCCACGCCCACAAACGACTCCACAAATTTAGCCACGCCCACAAACCCGCTCCTCCTCTTTAGCCACGCCCATAACCAGCCCACCCCACTTGACCACGCCCACAAATGGTTTCTCCCTTTGGCCACGCCCACAAATGATCCCTCCCCTTTAGCCACACCCACAATTGGCTCCTCCCATTTAGCCACGCCCACAATCCCATTCCTCATCTTTAGCCACGCCCACAACCAGCCCATCCCCGTTTGGCCACGCCCACAAACGGCTTCTGCCACTTTGACCACGCCCCAAAATGGCTTCTCCCATTGACCACGCCCACAATTGGCCCCTCCCATTTAGCCACGCCCACAAACCCATTCCTCCTCTTTAGCCACGCCCACAACCAGCCCATCCCCACTTGACCACGCCCACAAACCAGCTTCTTTCATTTGACCACGCCCACAATTGGCCCCTCCCATTTAGCCACGCCCACAAACCTGTTCCTCCTCTTTAGCCACGCCCACAACCAGCCCATCCCCACTTGACCACGCCCACAAACCAGCTTCTTTCCTTTGACCACGCCCACAATTGGCTCCTCCCCTTTAGCCACGCCCACAAACCCGTTCGTCCTCTTTAGCCACGCCCACAAACAGCCCGTCCCCACTTGACCACGCCCACAAACGGCTTCTCCCTTTGGCCACGCCCACAAATGGCCCCTCCCCTTTAGCCACGCCCACAACCAGCCCATCCCCACTTGACCACGCCCACGAATGGCTTCTCCCTTTGGCCACGCCCACAAAATGGCCCCTCCCCTTTAGCCACGCCCACAAAAAACTTCTCCTCTTTAGCCACGCCCACAACCCGCCCATCCCCACTTGACCACGCCCACAAAATGGCTTCTTCCTCTTAGCCACGCCCACAAATGGCTCATCCCCTTTAGCCACGCCCACAAACCCGTTCCTCCTCTTTAGCCACGCCCACAACCAGCCCACCCCCACTTGACCACGCCCACAAACGGCTTCTCCCTTTGGCCACGCCCACAATTGGCCCCTCCCATTTAGCCACGCCCACAAACCAGTTCCTCCTCTTTAGCCACGCCCACAACCCGCCCATCCCCACTTGACCACACCCACAAATGGCTTCTCCCTTTGGCCACGCCCAAAAATGGTCCCTCCCGTTTAGCCACGCCCACAACCAGCCCATCCTCACTTGACCACGCCCACAAACGGCTTCTCCCTTTGGCCACGCCCACAATTGGCTCCTCCCATTTAGCCACGCCCACAAATCCCGTTCCTCCTCTTTAGCCACGCCCACAACCCGCCCATCCCCACTTGACCACGCCCACAAATGGCTTCTGCCCCTTTGGCCACGCCCACATAAGAAGGCTCCTCCCATTTGACCACGCCCCTCCCCTTCCCCGTTTGGCCCCGCCCACCTCGGCGGCCCCGCCCCGCCAGCCAATAGGCTCCGCCCGCAATCAGCAGCGTCATGATGACGTCAGCGGCCACCAGCGCCGCGATTGGCCCGGGGCCCGGCAGGCAGCCGGAACATTCTGGAAAAGGTGGGGGAGGGGCGGGGGGAGGTCGGTGTGACCTCGTGACCCCTCCCCCCCCCCTTCCCCGTGACCTTTGACCCCAGGGGTGGGGGGAGGGGCCTCACCTGTCGCCATCGCCGCTCCTGGAAGGGAAAGGAAGGGCGGGGCTGAGCGGGGAGGGGGCGGGGCTTAATGAGCCCCTCCCCCTTTCCCCGCCCCTCCCCCACCTTTTGGGGTCGGTGGGGGGGCGGGGCCTAAAGGGGTGGGGGAGGGGCCAAACCAGGGGTGGGGGAGGGGAGCGAGGGTCAGGCCTGGAGTGGGGGAGGGGCACGGGGGGGGGTCCCCAGGGGGTGGGGGAGGGGCACGGGGGGTCCCCAAGGGGTGGGGGAGGGGCACGGGGGGGGGTCCCCCAGGGGGTGGGGGAGGGGCAGGGGGGGGGTCCCCCAAGGGGTGGGGGAGGGGCAGAGGGGGGGGGTCCCCAGGGGGTGGGGGGAGGGGCCGATCCCCCCCCTCATCTCTCTGCCCTTCCCCTCCCCCACCCCGGCCCCGCCACTTCCTCTTTTGGGGGAGGGGCCCGGGGTGGGGGAGGGGCGGGGGGGGCGGGGGGGGGGTCCCGCCGGGTGGGGGAGGGGCGGGATGGGACCCCCCCCGGGGTGGGGGAGGGGCCTCACCGAGCAGATGCAGGAGGAGGAGGAGGAGGCCGAAGGTCCTGGGGGGTCCCATGGCGGCGGTGGGGGAGGGGAAAAGGGCGTCACCGCTTTGGCCACGCCCCTTTCTGGGCCTTGCGTCTGATTCGGCGGCTCCCCCCCCCCGAAACTCGTGATTTCCCCCAAAAAACTTCCCCAATTTGGGGGTGGTCCCCGTTGGAGCCACGCCCCTTCCCGGGAAGCCCCGCCCATTCGCTAGCAACGCCTGTCTTGATTAAGCCACGCCCCTCTTTTAAGCCCCGCCCCTTTTAAATGAGCGCGGGCCCTTTAAGACTCCGTGGGCGGGGCCTCACGGTCCTCTGAGGCCCCGCCCACCGCCCGCGCTGATTCGCTGACTAAACCCAGGGCACCCCTCGCGCTGATTGGCTCCGGTAGCGTGACTAAACCCGGAAGTTCCTCTCGGATTGGTCCGTTGCGGCGGGGCGGGAGGAAGGCGGGAAAAGGAAGGCGCTGATTGGTCGGCGCGCCCTGAGGGGCGGTGGGCGCGGCCTGCGCGTGCGCAGAGCGGGGCGGGAAAGGAGCGGCCTGAGGCGGCCCCGGGGCGGGCGCGACCACTGCGAGTACGAGCGGGGGGGGGGGGGGGGGCGGATTTGGGGGGGATTTGGGGGGTCCTGGGGGGCTCTGGGGGTTCTGGGAGGAACCATTTGGTGCGGGGGGGGGGATTCGGGGGGGTTTGAGGCCTTTGGGAGGGGCTGGGGGGGGCGGGAGGGACCATTCCCCTTCCGGGGGGGGGAGGGGGAGTTCAGGAGGGGGTTTGGGAGAAACCATTCGGGGGGGATTTTGGGGGGGGGGCTGGGAAGGACCATTGGAGAGATTTGGGGGGGGGGTCTGGGCGGGACCTTTGTGGGATTTTTGGGGAAATT
This sequence comes from Phylloscopus trochilus trochilus, assembly GCA_016584745.2. Lineage (NCBI taxonomy): Eukaryota > Metazoa > Chordata > Aves > Passeriformes > Phylloscopidae > Phylloscopus > Phylloscopus trochilus. The sequence continues at coordinate 40,123 of WQNJ02000505.1, read as the reverse complement.
TGGGGAAATTTGGGAGTTTGGGCGAGACCATTGAAGGGATTTAGGAGGGGGGGGGGATTTTGGCGGGAATTTCAGGGATCCCCAGGTGGGTTTTGGGTCATTCCAAGTGGAATTTTGGGGTCTCCAGGTGGATTTTGGGGCTCCCAGGTGGAATTTTGGGGCTCCCAGATGAAATTTTGGGATTCCCAGGTGGATTTTTGGGGTCTCCAGGTGAATTTTGGGATTCCCAGGTGGATTTTGGGGTTCCCGGGTGGAATTTTGGGGCTCCCAGGTGAATTTTGGGGTTCCCAGGTGTGATTTTGGGGTCTCCAGGTGGAATTTTGGGGTCTCCAGGTGAAATTTTGGGGTTCCCAGGTGGAATTTGGGGTTCCCAGGTGGAATTTTGGGTCTCCCAGGTGGAATTTTGGGGCTCCCAGGTGGATTTTGGGGTTCCCAGGTGGAATTTTGGGGCTCCCAGGTGAGATTTTGGGGCTCCCAGGTGGAGTTTTGGGATTCCCAGGTGAAATTTTGGGGCTCCCAGGTGGGATTTTGGGGTTCCCAGGAGGAATTTTGGGGTTCCCAGGTGGAATTTTGGGGCTCCCAGGTGAGATTTTGGGGCTCCCAGGTGGAGTTTTGGGATTCCCAGGTGAAATTTTGGGGTTCCCAGGTGGATTTTGGGGTCTCCAGGTGAAATTTTGGGATTCCCAGGTGGAATTTTGGGGTTCCCAGGTGGAATTTTGGGATTCCCAGGTGGATTTTGGGGTTCCCAGGTGGATTTTTGGGGTTCCCAGGTGAAATTTTGGGGTTCCCAGGTGAAATTTTGGGATTCCCAGGTGGGATTTTGGGATTCCCAGGTGGAATTTTGGGGCTCCCAGGTGGAATTTTGGGATTCCCAGGTGGATTTTGGGGTTCCCAGGTGGAATTTTGGGATTCCCAGGTGGATTTTGGGGTTCCCAGGTGGAATTTTGGGGTTCCCAGGTGGAATTTTGGGGCTCCCAGGTGGAATTTTGGGGTTCCCAGGTGGATTTTTGGGTTCCCAGGTGGAATTTTGGGGTCTCCAGGTGAAATTTTGGGGGTTCCCAGGTGAAATTTTGGGGTCTCCAGGTGGATTTTGGGGCTCCCAGGTGGATTTTGGGGTTCCCAGGTGGAATTTTGGGGTTCCCAGGTGAATTTTTGGGTTTCCCAGGTGAAATTTTGGGTTCCCAGGTGGATTTTGGGGTTCCCAGGTGAATTTTTGGGTTTCCCAGGTGAAATTTTGGGGTTCCCAGGTGAAATTTTGGGACTCCCAGGTGGATTTTGGGGTTCCCAGGTGAAATTTCGGGGCTCCCAGGTGGAATTTTGGGGTCTCCAGGTGGATTTTTGGGGTTCCCAGGTGGAATTTTGGGGCTCCCAGGTGAATTTTGGGGTTCCCAGGTGGAATTTTGGGGTCTCCAGGTGAAATTTTGGGGATTCCAGGTGGAATTTTGGGTTTCCCAGGTGGAATTTTGGGGCTCCCAGGTGGATTTTGGGGTCTCCCAGGTGGAATTTTAGGGCTCCCAGGTGGAATTTTGGGGTTCCCAGGTGAAATTTTGGGATCTCCAGGTGAGATTTTGGGGTTCCCAGGTGGAATTTTGGGGTTCCCAGGTGGATTTTTGGGGCTCCCAGGTGGAATTTTGGGGTTCCCAGGTGGATTTTGGGGTTCCCAGGTGGAATTTTGGGGTTCCCAGGTGGAATTTTGGGGTTCCCAGGTGAAATTTTGGGGCTCCCAGGTGGAATTTTGTGGCTCCCAGGCAGAATTTTGGGGTTCCCAGGTGGAATTTTGGGGTTCCCAGGTGGAATTTTGGGGCTCCCAGGTGGAATTTTGGGGCTCCAGGTGGATTTTTGGGGCTCCCAGGTGGGATTTTGGGGTCCCAGGTGGAATTTTGGGGTTCCCAGGTGGGATTTTGGGGTTCCCAGGTGAAATTTTGGGTCTCCAGGTGGAATTTTGGGGTTCCCAGGTGGATTTTGGGATTCCCAGGTGGATTTTGGGGTTCCCGGGTGGATTTTGGGGTTCCCAGGTGAATTTTTGGGTTTCCCAAGTGAAATTTTGGGTTTCCCAGGTGGAATTTTGGGGCTCCCAGGTGAATTTTTGGGGTTCCCAGGTGGGATTTTGGGTTTCCCAGGTGGATTTTGGGGTCTCCCAGGTGGAATTTTGGGGTTCCCAGGTGGATTTTGGGGCTCTGAGGTGGAATTTTGGGGTTCCCAGGTGAAATTTTGGGGTTCCCAGGTGAAATTTTGGGGTCTCCAGGTGGAATTTTGGGATTCCCAGTTGGAATTTTGGGGTTCCCAGGTGGAATTTTGGGGTTCCCAGGTGGATTTTTGGGGTTCCCACGTGAAATTTTGGGGTCTCCAGGTGGAATTTTGGGGTTCCCAGGTGGATTTTGGGATTCCCAGGTGGATTTTGGGGTTCCCGGGTGGATTTTGGGGTTCCCAGGTGAATTTTTGGGTTTCCCAAGTGAAATTTTGGGTTTCCCAGGTGGAATTTTGGGGCTCCCAGGTGAATTTTTGGGGTTCCCAGGTGGGATTTTGGGTTTCCCAGGTGGATTTTGGGGCTCCCAGGTGGAATTTTGGGGTTCCCAGGTGGAATTTTGGGGCTCCCACGTGAAATTTTGGGATTCCCAGGTGGGATTTTGGGTTTCCCAGGTGGAATTTTGGGGCTCCCAGGTGGAATTTTGGGGTTCCCAGGTGGAATTTTGGGGTTCCCAGGTGGAATTTTGGGGTCTCCAGGTGGGATTTTGGGTTTCCCAGGTGGAATTTTGGGGTTCCCAGGTGGATTTTGGGGGTTCCCAGGTGGAATTTTGGGGTCTCCAGGTGGAATTTTGGGATTCCCAGGTGGAATTTTGGGGCTCCCAGGTGGAATTTTGAGTTTCCCAGGTAGAATTTTGGGGTTCCCAGGTGGAATTTTGGGGTTCCCAGGTGGATTTTTGGGGTCTCCAGGTGAAATTTTGGGGCTCCCAGGTGGGAATTTTGGGGCTCCCAGGTGGAATTTTGGGGTTCCCAGGTGGAATTTTGGGGATTCCCAGGTGAAATTTTGGGGTTCCCAGGTGGAATTTTGGGGTTCCCAGGTGGATTTTGGGTTTCCCAGGTGAATTTTGGGGCTCCCAGGTGAATTTTGGGGTCTCCAGGTGGAATTTTGGGTTTCCCAGGTGGAATTTTGGGGTTCCCAGGTGAATTTTGGGGTTCCCAGGTGAAATTTTGGGGTCTCCAGGTGAAATTTTGGGATTCCCAGGTGAATTTTGGGGTTCCCAGGTGGAATTTTGGGGTTCCCAGGTGAATTTTGGGGTTCCCAGGCGGAATTTTGGGGTCTCCAGGTGGAATTTTGGGGCTCCCAGGTGGAATTTTGGGGTTCCCAGGTGGATTTTGGGTTTCCCAGGTGAAATTTTGGGGTTCCAGGTGAAATTTTGGGGTTTCCAGGTGAATTTTGGGATTCCCAGGTGGAATTTTGGGGTTTTCAGGTGAAATTTTGGGGTTCCCAGGTGGGAATTTTGGGGCTCCCAGGTGAATTTTGGGATTCCCAGGTGGAATTTTGGGGTTCCCAGGTGGATTTTGGGGCTCCCAGGTGGAATTTTGGGATTCCCAGGTGGGATTTTTGGGCTCCCACGTGGATTTTGGGGCTCCCAGGTGAGATTTTGGGGTTCCCAGGTGAGATTTTGGGGCTCGCAGGTGGAATTTTGGGGCTCCCAGGTGGATTTTGGGGTTCCCAGGTGGAATTTTGGGCTCCCAGGTGGATTTTGGGGTCTCCAGATGGAATTTTGGGGTTCCCAGGTGAAATTTTGGGATTCCCAGGTGGAATTTTGGGGCTCCCAGGTGGAATTTTGGGGTTCCCAGGTGGATTTGGGCCGTTCCAAGCGGGATTTGGGGGTGAAATCCCTGCAATTCCCACAATTTCCCCTCCCTAACCCCTCATTTCCCCCCAGGTGCCGTTTGGATCATTCCCAGGAGAATTTTTGGGTGAAATCTCTGGAATTTCGGGAATTTTTTTCCTCATTAATTCCTCATTAATTCCTCGTTAATTGCCAGACCCAGGGTGAGTTTGGGCTCATTCCAAGCGGAATTTTTGGGCGAAATTTCTGGAATTTTGGGAATTTTTTTTTTCCCTCGTTATTTCCAGACCCTGGGTGGGATTTGGGTCATTCCAAGGAGAATTTTTGGGTGAAATTTCTGGAATTTTAGGAATTTTTTTCCTCACTAATTCTCCCTTTTTCCCGGGTGGGATTTGGGTCGTTCCAAGCAAAATTTTTGGGTAAAATCCCTGGAATTTTTTCCTCATTAATTCTCATTTTTGCCAGACCCTGAGTGGGATTTGGGTCATTCCCAGCAGGAATTTTGGGGTGAAATCCTTGGAATTTCAGGGATTTTTTCCTCCAGGGTGGGATTTGGTTCATTCCAGGCAGAATTTTTGGGTGAAATCCTTGGAATTTCAGGGATTTTTCCTCACTAATCCCTCATTATTTCCAGTGTGGGATTTGGTAAATTCAAAAAGAGTTTTTGGGTGAAATCCCTGGAATTTTTTCCTCATTAATTCCTCATTTTTGCCAGACCCTGAGTGGAATTTGGTTCATTCGAAGCAAAATTTTTGGGTGAAATCCTTGGAATTTCAGGAATTTTTCTCACTAATCCCTCATTTCCTACAGGGTGGGATTGGGCTCATTCCAAGGAGAATTTTTGGGTGAAATTTCTGGAATTTTAGGAATTATTTTCCTCACTAATTCTCCCTTTTTCTCAGGTGGGATTGGGATCATTCCAAACAGGATTTTTGGGGGAAATCTCTGGAATTTTTTCCTCATTAATTCCTCATTTTTGCCAGACCTGGGGTGGGATTTGGTTCATTCCAAACAGAATTTTTGGGTGAAATCCTTGGAATTTCAGTGATTTTTTTTTATTATTATTTTTTTCATTTTTTCCAGGGTGGGATTTGGGTCGTTCTGAGTGAGATTTTGGGGTGAAATCTCAGGGATTTTTTTCCTCATTTTTGCCAGACCTGGGGTGGGATTGGGTTCATTCCAAACAGAATTTTTGGGTGAAATCCCTGAAATCCCAGGAATTTTTCCTCACTAATTCTCCTTTTTTTTGCCAGGCCCTGAGTGGGATTTGGTTCATTCCAAACAGAATTTTTGGGTAAAATCCCTGAAATCCCATAATTCTCCATTTTTGTCAGACCCTGGGTGGGATTTGGTTCATTCCAAACAGGATTTTTGGGTGAAATCCCTGAAATTCCAGGAATTTTCTTTATTAATTCCTCATTATTTCCAGTGTGGGATTGGGATCGTTCCGAACAGAATTTTTGGGTGAAATCCTTGGAATTTCAGTGATTTTTCCTCACTAATCCCTCATTTCCTGCAGGGTGGGATTTGCCTCATTCCAGACAGGATTTTTGGGTGAAATTTCTGGAATTTTTTTCCTCATTTTTGCCAGACCCCGGGTGGGATTTGGTTCATTCCAAACAGAGTTTTTGGATGAAATTTCTGGAATTTTTTCCTCATTAATTCTCATTTTTGCCAGACCCTGAGTGGGATTTGGGTCATTCCAGGCAGAATTTTTGGGTAAAATCCCTGGAATTCCAGGAATTTTCTTCATTAATTTCTCATTATTTCCAGGGTGGGATTGGGCTCATTCCAAGCAGGATTTTTGGGTGAAATCCTTGGAATTTCAGGGATTTTTCTCACTAATCCCTCATTTCCTGCAGGGTGGGATTTCAGTCATTCCAGACAGGATTTTTGGGTGAAATCCCTGAAATCCCTGGAATTTTTTCCTCATTAATTCCTCATTTTTGTCACACCCTGAGTGGGATTTGGGCCCTTCCCAGTGGGATTTTTGGGTGAAATCCCTGGAATTTCAGTGATTTTTCCTCACCAATTCATTATCATTTCCAGGGTGGGATTGGGATCATTCCAAACAGAATTTTTGTGTGAAATCCCTGGAATTTTTTCCTCATTAATTCTCATTTTTGCCAGACCCTGGGTGGGATTTGGGTCATTCCAGACACAATTTTTGGGTGAAATCCTTGGAATTTCAGGGATTTTCCTCATTAATTCCTCATTATTTCCAGTGTGGGATTGGGATCATTCCAGGCAGAATTTTTGGGTAAAATCCCTGGAATTTTTTCCTCATTAATTCCTCATTTTTGCCAGACCCTGAGTGGGATTTGGGTCGTTCCAGACACAATTTTTGGGTGAAATCCTTGGAATTTCAGGGATTTTTCCTCATTAATTCCTCATTATTTCTCATGTGGGATTTGGGTCATTCCAGACAGAATTTTTGGGTGAAATCCCTGAAATTTTTTCCTCATTAATTCCTCATTTTCTCCAGACCCTGAGTGGGATTTGGGTCATTCCAAGCAGGATTTTGGGGTGAAATCCTTGGAATTTTTTCCTCATTAATTCCTCATTTTTAATTAATTAATTTCTCATTATTTTTCATGTGGGATTTGGGTCATTCCAAACAGAATTTTTGGGTGAAATCCTTGGAATTTCAGGGATTTTTTTTCCTCATTTTTGCCAGACCCCGGGGTGGGATTGGGTCGTTCCAAACAGAATTTTTGGGTGAAATCCTTGGAATTTCAGGGATTTTTCCTCACCAATCCCTCATTATTTCCAGTGTGGGATTGGGATCGTTCCAGGCAGGATTTTTGGGTGAAATTTCTGGAATTTTTTCCTCATTAATTCCTCATTTTTGCCAGACCCTGAGTGGGATTTGGGTCATTCCAAGCAGGAATTTTTGGGTGAAATTTCTGAATTTTTTATCCTTATTTTTGCCAGACCTGGGGTGGGATTTGGGCCCTTCCCAGTGGGATTTTTGGGTGAAATCCCTGGGATTTTTTTTCCCTCATTTTTGCCAGACCCTGAGTGGGATTGGGCTCATTCCAAACAGAATTTTTGGGTAAAATCCCTGAAATTCCAGGATTTTTCCTCACTGATTCCTCATTTCCTGCAGGGTGGGATTTGGCTCATTCCAGGCAGGATTTTTGGGTGAAATTTCTGGAATTTTTTCCTCATTAATTCCTCATTTTTGTCACACCCTGAGTGGGATTTGGGCCCTTCCCAGTGGGATTTTTGGGTGGAATCCCAGGGATTTTTTCCTCGTTAATTCTCATTTTTACCAGACCTGGGGTGGGATTTGGGTCCTTCCCAGTGGGGATTTTTGGGTGGAATTTCAGGGATTTTTTTTCCTCATTTTTGCCAGACCCCGGGGTGGGATTGGGCTCATTCCAAACAGAATTTTTGGATTTTTTTTTTCCCTCCCTAACCCCTCATTTTCTCCAGACCCTGAGTGGGATTTGGCTCATTCTGAGTGGGAATTTTTGGGTGAAATCCAAGGGATTTTTTTCCTCATTAATTCCTCATTTTTGCCAAACCCTGAGTGGGATTTGGCTCATTCTGAGTGAGATTTTTGGGTAAAATCCTTGGAATTCCAGTGATTTTTCCTCATTAATTCCTCATTTTTTTCCAGGGTGGGTTTTGGGCCCTTCCCAGTGGGATTTTTGGCTGAAATCTCTGAAATTTCCCCTCCCTAACCCCTCATTTTCTCCAGACCCTGGGTGGGATTTGGGCCCTTCCCAGTGGGATTTTTGGGTGAAATCCCTGGAATTTTTTCCTCATTAATTCTCATTTTTGCCAGACCCTGAGTGGGATTTGGGTCATTCTGAGTGGGATTTTTGGGTAAAATCCCTGAAATTCAAGGGATTTTTTCCTCACCAATCCCTCATTTTTTCCAGGGTGGGTTTTGGGCCCTTCCCAGTGGGATTTTTGGGTGAAATCCCTGCAATTCCAGGATTTTTCCTCACTGATTCCTCATTTCCTGCAGGGTGGGATTTGGCTCGTTCCAAGCAGAAATTTTTGGGTGAAATCTCTGGAATTTTTTCCTCATTAATTCCTCATTTTTTGCCAGATTCTGAGTGAGATTTGGGTCGTTCCAGACACAATTTTTGGGTGAAATCCCAGGGATTTTTTCCTCGTTAATTCTCATTTTTTCCAGACCTGGGGTGGGATTTGGTTCATTCTGAGCAGGATTTTTGGGTGAAATTCCTGGAATTTTTTCCTCATTAATTCCTCATTTTTGCCAGACCCTGAGTGGGATTTGGCTCATTCTGAGCAGGATTTTGTGGTGAAATCCTTGGAATTTCAGGGATTTTTTTTCCTCATTTTTGCCAGACCCCGGGGTGGGATTGGGCTCATTCCAAACAGAATTTTTGGATTTTTTTCCCTCTCTAACCCCTCATTTTCTCCAGACCCTGAGTGGGATTTGGGCCCTTCCCAGTGGGAATTTTTGGGTGAAATCCCTGGAATTTTTCCTCACTAATTCTCCTTTTTTTGCCAGTCCCCGGGGTGGGATTTGGCTCATTCTGAGCAGGATTTTGGGGTAAAATCCTTGGAATTTCAGGGATTTTTTTTTTTCCCCCATTTTTGCCAGACCCTGAGCGGGATTGGGCTCATTCCAAGCAGGAATTTTTGGGTGAAATCCCTGAAATCCCTGGAATTTTTTCCTCATTAATTCCTCATTTTTGCCAGACCCTGAGTGGCATTTGGTTCATTCCAGGCCAAATTTTTATGTAAAATCCCTGGAATTTTTTCCTCACTAATTCTTAATTTTTGCCAGACCTGGGGTGCGATTTGGGTTGTTCCAGACACAATTTTTGGGTGAAATCCCTGGGATTTTTTTTTTCCTCATTTTTGCCACACCCTGGGGTGGGATTTTTGGGTGAAATCTCTGCAATTTCCCCTCCCTAACCCCTCATTTTTCTCTCTCTTTTCTCCCAGGCCATGCCCCCTCCCCGCTGCTCCCGCTGCCCCCTCCCCTCCTCCCTCCTCCGCCCCCGCTCCCTCCAACCCTTCTGCCGCCGCTGCTTCCTCAGCGCCTTCGAATCCGAGACCCTCCGCGCCCTCCTCCCGCCCCAAAACCCCGCGATTTCACCCCAAAAAGGCCAAGCCGTGGCCGTGGCCGCCTCGGGGGGCAAGGACTCCACGGTGCTGGCTCACCTGTTGGCTCACCTGAACAAGGAGCATCACCTGGGGCTGCGGCTGGCGCTGCTGGGGGTGGACGAGGGGATTTGGGGTTACAGGGACGAGGCCCTGGGGGTCCTGCGGGGGGTGGGGGAGGCCCTGCCCCTCCCCCTCCTGGTGGTCTCCCACCGGGAGCTCTTCGGGTGGGCGGTGGACGAGCTGGGGCCGGCGCTGGGCCGGGGTCGGAGCCGCTGCACCGTCTGCGGAGTCTTCCGGAGGCAGGCGCTGGAGAGGGCGGCCAGGGAGATGGGGGCGGATTGGATCGCTACTGGTGAGGGACTGGGATAAACTGGGATGAACTGGGAGGGACTGGGAGGGACTGGGAGGGGATTGGGGGGGACTGGGAGGGACTGGGAGGGATTGGGATGGACTGGAGAGGGCGGCCAGGGAGATGGGGGCGGATTGGATCGCTACTGGTGAGGGACTGGGAGGGGATTGGGAGGGACTGGGAGGGACTGGGAGCAGGTTGGGAGGGACTGGGATAAACTGGGAAGGGATTGGGAGGGACTGGGAGGGGTTTGGGGGGGACTGGGAGGGATTGGGAGCAGGTTGGGATGGACTGGGATAAACTGGGAGAGGATTGGGGGGGGATTGGGGGGGATTGGGAGGGACTGGGACAGGCTGGGATAAACTGGGATGGACTGGGAGGAACTGGGAGGGACTGGGAGGGAGTGGGAGGGACTGGGATGGAACTGGGGGGGACTGGGAGGGACTGGGATAAACTGGGAGGGGATTGGGGGGGACTGGGAGGGACTGGGGTGGACTGGAGAGGGTGGCCTGGGAGATGGGGGCAGATTGGATCGCTACTGGTGAGGGACTGGGGGGGACTGGGATGAACTGGGAGGGACTGGGAGGGAACTGGGAGGGGACTGGGAGGGGATTGGGGGGGACTGGGAGGGACTGGGAGGGGATTGGGAGGGACTGGGAGGGACTGGGAAGGGATTGAGGGGCACTGGGATGGGATTGGGGGGGACTGGGATGGACTGGGAGGGACTGGGAGGGAACTGGGAGGGGACTGGGAGGGGATTGGGGGGGACTGGGAGGGACTGGGAGGGGATTGGGAGGGACTGGGAGGGAACTGGGATGGACTGGGAGGGGGTTGGAGGTCACTGCTGGTCACTCGTGGTCACCACTGGTCACTCGTGGTCACCGCTGGTCACTCGTGGTCACCGCTGGTCACTCATGGTCACCGCTGGTCACTCATGGTCACTGCTGGTCACTCCCGCTCCCCCCAGGCCACAACGCCGACGACGTGGCCGAGACGGTGCTGATGAACTTCCTGCGGGGGGACGTGGCCCGGCTGCGCCGCGCCGCCAACGAGGCCTCGGGGGCCACCAGCGGCGTCACCCCCGGGGCCACCAAGGAGAACCCAACGGAACCCAAGGAAAACTCAAAGGAACCTGAGGAGAACCTGAAGGAACCCAATGAGAACCTGAAGGAACCCAAGGAGAACCTGAAGGAACTCAAGGAGAACCTGGTGGAACCCAAGGAGAACCTGGTGGAACCCAAGGAGAACCTGGTGGAACCCAAGGAGATCCTGAAGGAACCCAAGGAGAACCTGGTGGAACCCAAGGAGAACCTGGTGGAACCCAATGAGAACCTGAAGGAACCCAAGGAGAACCTGGTGGAACCCAAGGAGAACCTGAAGGAACACAAGGAGAACCTGATGGGACCCAAAAAGAACCTGGTGGAACCCAATGAGAACTTAAGGAAATCCAAGGAGAACCTGGTGGAACCCAAAAAGAACCTGAAGGAACCCAAGGAGAACCTGAAGGAACCCAAGGAGAACCTGGTGGAACCCCAGGAGAACCTGAAGGAACCCAAGGGGAAACTGAAGGAACCCAAGGAGAACCTGGTGGAGCCCAAGGAGAACCTGAAGGAACCCAAGGAGAACCTGGTGGAGCCCAAGGAGAACCTGGTGGAACTCAAGGAGAACCTGGTGGAACCCAAGGAGAACCTGAAGGAATCCAAGGAGAACCTGGTGGAACCCAGGGAGAACCTGAAGGAATCCAAGGAGAACCTGGTGGAACCCAAGGAGAACCTGAAGGAATCCAAGGAGAACCTGGTGGAACCCCAGGAGAACCTGAAGGAACCCAAGGGGAAACTGAAGGAACCCAAGGAGAACCTGGTGGAGCCCAAGGAGAACCTGAAGGAACCCAAGGAGAACCTGGTGGAGCCCAAGGAGAACCTGAAGGAACCCAAGGAGAACTTGATGGAACCCAAGGAGAACCCGATGACGTCACCGGAAAACCCAACGACGTCATCGGAAAACTCAACGAAAGCCAACAAAACCCCAATGACATCATCAGAAAAGTCAACTAGATCCAACGAGAACCCGATGACGTCATCGGCAAACCCAACGAAACCCAACGAGAACCCAATGATGCCATCAGAAAACTCAATGATGTCATTAGAAAATCCAATGACGTCATCGGAAAACCCAGTGACGTCATCGGAAAACCCAAGGGCATCATCAGAAAACCCGATGACGTCATCGGCAAACCCCACGAAACCCAGCAAGAATGCAATGATGTCATCAGAAAACTCAACGGGACCCAACGAGAGACCAATGACGTCATCAGAAAACCCAACGACGTCATCGGAAAACCCAACGGAACCCAACAAAACCCCAATGACGTCATCAAAGAGCCCAACGACGTCATCGGAAAACTCAACAGCGCCAACTGAGAACTCAATGACGTCATCGGAAAATCCAAGGGGACCCAACAAGAACCCAATGACGTCATCAGGAAACCCAATGACGTCGTCGGAAAACTCAACAAATCCCAACAAAACCCCAACGACGTCATCGGAAAACCCAACGAAACCCAACGAGAACCCAATGATGTCATCAGAAAAGTCAACTAGATCTGACGAGAACCCGATGACGTCATCGGCAAACCCAACGAAACCCAACAAAACCCCAACGACGTCATCAAAGAGCCCAATGACGTCATCGGAAAACCCAACAAAACCCAACGAGAACGCAATGACATCATTGGAAAACTCAACGGGACCCAACGAGAACCCGATGACGTCATCCAAAAACCCAATGATGTCATCGGAAAACTCAACAAAACCCAACGAGAACGCAATGACGTCCTCGGAAAACCCAATGACGTCATCGCCAAACTCAACGAAACCCAACGAAACCCCAACAACGTCATCAGAAAACCCAGTGACATCATCAGAAAACCCAACGACGTCATCGGAAAACTCAACAAAACCCAACAAAACCCCAACGACGCCATCAAAGAGCCCAATGACGTCATCCAAAACCCCAACGACGTCATCGCCAAACCCAACGAGCCCCACCAAGACCCCCCCAAGACGCCGCCCAACCCCCTCCCGCCCATCCCCATCCCCGTTGCCGTCGGTGCGGCGTCTGAAGCCGCTGCGGCACGCGGCGCAGAAGGAGATCGTCCTCTACGCCCACTACCGGGGCCTGGCCTACGCCAGCGCCGAGTGCCGGCACGCGCCGCTGGCCTTCCGCGGCCACCCGCGGGCGCTGCTGAAGGAGCTGGAGGCGGCGCGGCCGGCGGCGGCGGCGGCGCTGGCGCACTCGGGCCGGCGGTTGGCGCTGGGGGCGGCGCCGGGGGCCGGGGCGGCGCCGGGGGCCTGCGGCCGGTGCGGGGCTCCGGCCAGCGGTCAGCGCTGCATGGCCTGCGTGCTGCTGGAGGGGCTGGAGAGGGGACGGCCAAGGGTGGGGGTGGGAAAGGGGGGGGGTGGTCAGTGGGGTGGTGGTCACCAGGGTGGGAGTGGTGGTCAGTGGGGTGGTGGTCAAGGGGTCAATGGTCAGTGGGGAGGGGTTGGTGGTCAGTGGGCTGGTGGTCAGTGGAGTGATGGTCAAGGGGTTTGTGGTCACCAAGATGGAGGTGGTGGCCACCAGGATGGGGGTGGTGGTCAAGGGGTCAATGATCAAGGGGCTGGTGGCCACCAGGGTGGTGGTCAAGGAGGTTGTGGCTGCAGGGCTGGGGGTGGTGGTCAAGGGTTCAGGGGTCAGTGGGGTGGTGGTCAAGGGGTCAATGCTCAAGGGGTTGGTGGCCACCAGGGTGGTGGTCAAGGGGTCAGTGGTCATTGGGGTGGTGGTCAAGGAGGTTGTGGCTGCAGAGGTGGTGATCAAGGGGTTGGTGATCACCAGGAGGGCAGTGGTGGTCAAGGGGTCGGTGGTCAGTGGGGTGATGGTCAAGGAGGTGGTGGTCAAGGGCTCAATGGTCAAGGGATTCGTGGCCACCAGGATGGGAGTGGTGGTCAGTGGGGTGGTGGTCAAGGGGTCAATGGTCATTGGGTTGGTGGTCAAGGAGGTTGTGGCTGCAGGGGTGGTGGTCAAGGGGTTGGTGGTCAAGGCCTTGGTGGTCACCAGGATGGGACTGGTGGTCAAGGGGTCAGTGGTCAGTGGGGTGGTGGTCAAGGGGTTGGTGGCCACCAGGATGGGGGTGGTGGTCAAGGGGTCAGTGGTCAGTGGGGTGGTGGTCAAGGGATTAGTGGTCAAGGGGTCAATGGTCAAGGGGTTGGTGGTCATTGGGTTGGTGGCCATCAGGAGGGCAGTGGTGGTCACTGGGGTGGTGGTCAAGGAGGTTGTGGCTGCAGGGGTGGTGGTCAAAGGGTCAATGGTCAGTTGGAGGGAGGTGGTGGTCATTGGGGTGATGGTCAGTGGGGTGATGGTCAGTGGGGTGGTGGTCAAGGGGGTGATGGTCAAGGGGTTGGTGGTCACCAGGATGGGGTTGGTGGTCAGTGGGGTGGTGGTCAAGGAGTCAGGGGTCAGTGGGCTGGTGGTCAAGGAGGTTGTGGCTGCAGGGATGGTGGTCAAGGGGTTGGTGGCCACCAGGAAGGCAGTGGTGGTCATTGGGGTGGTGGTCAAGGAGGTTGTGGCTGCAGGGATGGTGGTCAAGGCCTTGGTGGTCAATGGGTTGGTGGTCACCAGGATGGGGGTGGTGGTCAAGGGGTCAATGGTCAAGGGGTTGGTGGTCAAGAAGGTTGTGGCTGCAGGGATGGTGGTCAAGGGGTCAATGGTGAAGGGGTTGGTGGTCATTGGGGTGGTGGTCAAGAGGGTGGTGGTCACCAGGGTGGGGGTGGTGGTCAAGGGGTTGGTGGTCATTGGGGTGATGGTCAAGGGGTCAATGGTCAAGGGGTTGGTGGCCACCAGGATGGGGTTGGTGGTCAAGGGGTTGGTGGCCACTGGGGTGGTGGCCATCAGGGTGGGGTTGGTGGTCAGTGGGGTGGTGGTCAAGGGGCTGGTGACCACCAGGGTGGTGGTCAAGGAGGTTGTGGCTGCAGGGTTGGTGGTCAATGGGTTGGTGGCCACCAGGATGAAGTTGCTGGTCAAGGGGTCAGTGGTCAGTGGACTGGTGGTCACCAGGATGGGGCTGGTGGTCATTGGGGTGGTGGTCAAGGGCTTGGTGGCCACCAGGGTGGTGGTCAAGGGGTCAGGGGTCACTGGGGTGGTGGTCAAGGGGTCACTGGTCAGTGGGGTGGTGGACAAAGCCTCGGTGGCCACCAGGCCGGGGCTGCTGGTCAAGGGCTCCGCGGTGGCCGTGACCCCGCTGACCCCGCTGACCCCGGTGACCCCGCTGACCCCGGTGACCCTGGTGACCCCAGTGACCCCGGTGACCCCCGTGACCCCGCTGACCCCGCTGACCCCTGTGACCCCCGTGACCCCGGTGACCCCGGCGACCCCGGTGACCCCTGTGACCCCGCTGACCCCGGTGACCCCGGGCTGCGGCCGGTGCGGGTGGAGCTGCGGGGCCGGGCCGGACGCTCCGAGCGGCGCCGAGTCAGCGCCTTCGGCCGCCGCCGCCCCGGGGACGCCCGGGGGGGCCTTGGGGACATCTGGGACTTCTGAGGGGGACATTGGGGACATTGGGGGACATTTTGGGGACATTTTGGAGATCCTGGGGCTCCTTGGGGACATTTTTGGGGACATTTGGGGACATTTTGGGGACCTTGGGGTTGTTTTGGGGTCTTTTTGGGGACATTTCGGGTCATTTTGGGGACATTTTGGGGACTTTTGGGGACATTTGGGGACATTTGGGGTCATTTTTGGGGACATTTGGGGTCATTTTGGGGACATTTTGGGGATTTTTGGGGCCCTGGGGTCACCTGGGGACATTTTTGGAATCCTGGGGACATTTTGGGGTCATTTTGGGGACATTTGGGGACATTTTTTGGGTCCTGGGGACATTTTTGGGGACTTTTGAGGTCATTTTGGGGACGTTTTTGGGGACATTTGGGGACATTTTGGGTCATTTGGGGACATTTTGGGGTCATTTGGGGACATTTTGGGGACCTTGGGGTTGTTTTGGGGTCTTTTTGGGGACATTTCGGGTCATTTTGGGGACATTTTGGGGACTTTTGGGGACATTTTTGGGGTCTTGGGGTCATTTGGGGACTTCTGGGGTAATTTTGGGGACATTTTGGGGTCATTTTGGGGACGTTTTTGGGGTCCTGGGGTCATTTTGGGGACATTTTTGGGATTTTGGGGACATTTTGGGGACATTTCGGGTCATTTTGAGGTCCCTTGGACATTTTTGGGGACATTTTGGGGACATTTTGGGGTCCTGGGGTCACTTGGGGACATTTGGGGACATTTTTGGGGCCCTGGGTTCATTTTTGGGGACATTTTGGGGATATTTGGGGTCATTTTGAGGTCCCTTGGGGACATTTTTGGGGCCCTGGGGTCACTCGGGGACATTTTTGGGGACATTTGGGATCATTTTGGGGACATTTTTGGGGTTTTGGGGACATTTTGTGGCCCTGGGGTCATTTTTGGGGACATTTTGGGTCATTTCGAGGTCTCTTGGACATTTTTGGGGACATTTTTGGGGTCATTTTGGAGACATTTTGGGGTCCTGGGGTCACTTGAGGACATTTTGGGGACATTTTGGGGATTCTGGGGTTGTTTTGGGGGTATTCGGGGTCATTTCGGGGTCATTTGGGGACATTTTTGGGATCTTGGGGTCAGTTTGGGGTCCCTTGGGGACATTTTTGGGGTCCTGGGATCATTTTGGGGACATTTGGGGTCATTTTGGGGTCATTTGGGGTCGTTCTGGGGACATTTGGGGACATTTTTGGGGACATTTTGGGGATTCTGGGATCGTTTTGGGGTCATTTGGGGTCCTGGGGTCATTTTTGGGGACATTTTTGGGGTCATTTTGGAGATTCTGGGGCCCCTTGGGGACATTTTTGGGGACATTTTGGGGACATTTTGGGGTCTTTTTGGGGACATTTCGGGTCATTTTGGGGACATTTTGGGGACATTTGGGGACATTTTTGGGGTCCTGGGGTCATTTTGGGGACATTTGGGGACCTTTTGGGGACATTTGGGGACATTCTGGGGATTTTTAGTGACATTTTTGGGGTCCTTGGGATCATTTTGGGGACATTTGGGGATATTTTGGGGACATTTTTGGGATCATTTCGGGGTCATTTTGGGGACATTTTGGGATCTCGGGGACATTTTTGGGGACATTTGGGGACGTTTTTGGGGTCCTGGGATCATTTTGGGGACATTTTTGGACATTTCGGGTCATTTTGAGGTCTCTTGGACATTTTTGGGGACATTTTGGTGGCATTTTTGGGGCCCTGGGGTCACTTGGGGACATCTTTGGGGACGTTTTTGGGGTCCTGGGGTCATTTTTGGGATCCCAGGATCATTTTTGGGGTCCTGGGGTCATTTTTGGGGACGTTTGGGGTCATTTTGGGGGACATTTTTGGGGTCCTGGGGTCATTTTGGGGACATTTTGGGGTCATTTTGAGGTCCCTTGGACATTTTTGGGGACATTTGGGGTCGTTTCGGGGACATTTTTGGGGTCCTGGGATCTTTTTGGGGACATTTTGGGGACATTTTTGGGATCCTGGGATCATTTTGGGGTCCCCTGGGGACATTTTTGGGACATTTGGGGTCATTTTGGGGTCCCTTGGGGACATTTTTGGGATCCCTTGGGGACATTTTGGGGACGTTTTTGGGATTTTGGGGTCATTTTGGGCACAATTTTGGGATCCTGGGATCAGTTTGGGGATCCCGGGATCGTTTTTGGGGTCCTTTTGGGGACCCTGGGAGCATTTTTGGGGATATTTTTGGGATCTCGGGGATATTTTTGGGGTCCCGGGATGATTTTTGGGATGCTGAGATCATTTTGGGGACATTTGGGGTCGTTTTGGGGACATTTGGGGACATTTTTGGGTCATTTCGGGGTCATTTCTGGGTCATTTTGGGCACTTTTGGGGACATTTTGGGTCATTTTGGGCACATTTTGGGTCATTTTGGGCACATTTTGGGTCATTTTAGGTCATTTTTGGGACATATTGGGCACATTTTGGGGTCATTTTGGGTCATTTTTGGGTCATTTTGGGGTCATTTCGGGCACATTTTGGGTCATTTTTGGGTCATTTCGGGTCCATTTTCCGCTCCCTCGGCTCCGCTTTCCCGGCCGGAGGGGGCGTGGCCAGCGGGGAGGCGTGGCCAGCGGGCTTTATGCAAATGAGCCGGGGGGGAGGCGCGCGCCTGCGCAAAGGCGGCCAATAAAGCGTGACGGTTCCTTTAAATATGCAAATGAGGCGCTTCTTTCGGGGGGGCGTTACCCGGGTGGGGGGGCGGGGCGGGGATAATTAACCCCCCAATCAAGGCGGTAATTATGCAAATGAGGAGCGCGGCCAAGGCGGAAGCGCGGCGGCGCCATGCAAATGAAAGGGGGCGGGGTTAACCTCCGTATAAGGAAGTTGGCTCCGCCCCCTCCGAACCCGCCGGGCCAATCAGCGCCAGCGGGGGAGCGGTGACGTCACGTCCGTCGCGCGGGCGCTGACGTCACGCGAGGCAATGGCGGCCCCGCGGGTGTCGCTGGGGCCGCTGAAGGAGCCGCTGGGGCTGAACCGGGCCCTGCAGTGGGTGAGGGACTGGGAGCACTGGTTTATACTGGTTTATACTGGGAGGGGACTGGGAGGGACTGGGAGGGAACTGGGAGGGACTGGGAGGGAACTGGGAGGGACTGGGAGGGACTGGGAGGGACTGGGAGGGAACTGGGAGGGAACTGGGATAGACTGGGAGGGACTGGGAGGGACTGGGATGGACTGGGAGGGACTGGGAGGGAACTGGGAGGGACTGGGAGGGACTGGGAGGGACTGGGAGGGAACTGGGAGGGACTGGGAGGGAACTGGGAGGGAACTGGGATAGACTGGGAGGGACTGGGAGGGACTGGGAGGGAACTGGGAGGGACTGGGATGGAACTGGGAGGGAACTGGGAGGGAACTGGGAGGGACTGGGAGGGACTGGGAGGGAACTGGGAGGGACTGGGAGGGACTGGGAGGGACTGGGAGGAACTGGGAGGGACTGGGAGGGAACTGGGAGGGAACTGGGAGGGACTGGGAGGGAACTGGGAGGAACTGGTTTATACTGGGAGGGCGTTGGGGGTCACTGGTTTGTACTGGTTTGGGGGTCGGGGTTACTGGGATGAACTGGGACGAACTGGGAGGGGAATTTTGTGTGATTTTTCCGAATTTTTCGGTTTTTTATTCCCGTTTTTGGTGCGGAATTTCCCGGTTTTTCTCCCAAAAATTCCCAATTTTTGGGGGTTTTTTTTCCCAAAATTCCCGATTTTTTGGGGGGGGATTTCTCCCAAATTCTCAGGTTTTGGGGGGGGAATTTTTTTCCCAAAATTCCCAACTCTTTTCCCAGAATTTCCCCAAAATTCCTGATTATTTTGGGGGGGATTTTTCCCAAAATTCCCAATTTTTTTCCCGGAATTTTCCCTGAAATCCCCAATTTTTTCCCAGAATTTCCCCCGAAATTCCCGATTTTTTCCCCGGAATTTTCCCCAAATTCCCGATTATTTTGGGGGGAATTTTCCCAGAATTCCTGATTTTTTTCCTGAATTTTCCCAAAATTCCTGATTTTTGAGGAGGATTTTTCCCAAATTCCCAATTTTTTTCCCCGGAATTCTCCCCAATTCCCGACTTTTTTCCAGAATTTTCCCAAAATTCATGATTTTTTGTGGGGATTTTTCTGAAATTCCCTTTTTTTTCCTGGAATTTTCTCAAAATTCCCTAATTTTTTCCCAGATTTTTCCAAAATTCCCGGTTTTTTGGGGGGAGTTCCCCAGAATTCCCGGGTTTTTTTGGAATTTTCCCAGAATTCCCGTTTTTTTTCCGGATTTTTCCCCAAATTCCCGATTATTTTGGGGGGAATTTTCCCAAAATTCCCGGGTTTTTTCCCAGAATTTTTTCCCAAAATTCCCGATTTTTTTCTGGAATTTTCCCAGAATTCCCGGGGTTTTTTTGAATTTTCCCAAAATTCTCAATTTTTTGGGGGGGAATTTTTTCCCCAAATTCCCAATTTTTTTCCCGGAATTTTCCCGAAATCCCCAATTTTTTCCCAGAAATTTCCCAAAATTCCCGACTTTTTCCCGGAAATTTCCTAAAATTCTCGATTTTTTCCCGGAATTTGCCCGAATTCCCAAATTTTGGGGGGGATTTTCCCAAATTTCCATATTTTTTCCCAGAATTTTTCCCAAATTTCCCACATTTTTTCTGGAATTTTCCCAAAATTCCCAATTTTTTCCCAGAATTTCCCCCAAAATTCTCAATTTTTTCCAGAATTTTCCCAAAATTCCTGATTTTTTGTGGGAATTTTTCTGAAATTCCCTTTTTTTTCTGGAATTTTCCCAAAATTCCCTAATTTTTTTCCAGAATTTTTCCCCAAATTCCTAATTTTTGGGGGGAATTCTCCCAAAATTCCCGTTTTTTCCCGGAATTCTCCCAGCATTCCTGGGTTTTTTTCTGGAATTTTCCCAGCATTCCCGGTTTTTTTTCGGGAATTCTCCCAGCATTCCTGGGTTTTTTTCTGGAATTTTCCCAGCATTCCCGGTTTTTTTTCGGGAATTCTCCCATCATTCCCCGCTCTCTCTCTCTCTCTCCCCTCCCCCGCAGTTTTTCTCCATCTTCGCTTTCGCCGCCTGCGGCTCCTTCCAGGGCTCCGTCACCTTCGGCATCGCCTGCGGAACCAACAACGCCTCCGTCAGCGCCACCTTCGGGTACCCATTCAGGTGAGAGACACACCTGGGACACACCTGGGACACACCTGGGACACACCTGGGACACACCTGGGATAGGTAACACACCTGGGATAGGTGAGACAGGTAACACACCTGGGACAGGTAACACACCTGCGGCAGCACCGGCAACGCCTCCGTCAGCGCCACCTTCGGGTACCCCTTCAGGTGAGAGACACACCTGGGACACACCTGGGACAGGTAACACACCTGGGACACACCTGGGACACACCTGGGATGGGTGAGAGACACACCTGGGACAGGTGAGAGACACCTGGGACAGGTGAGAGACACACCTGGGATAGGTGAGAGACAGCTGGGATAGGTGAGACAGATAACACACCTGTGGCGGCAGCGCCAACGCCTCTGTCAGCGCCGAATTCAGGTACCCGTTCAGGTGAGAGACACACCTGGGACAGGTGAGAGACACACCTGGGACAGGTAACACAGCTGGGATAGGTGAGAGACACACCTGGGACAGGTGAGAGACACACCTGGGACAGGTAACACAGCTGGGATAGGTGAGAGACACACCTGGGACAGGTGAGACAGGTAACACACCTGGGACAGGTGAGACACACTTGGGACAGGTGAGACAGGTAACACATCTGGGACAGGTGAGGGACACACCTGGGACAGGTAACACAGCTGGGACAGGTGAGACCTGGGATAGGTGAGAGATACCTGGGACAGGTAACACACCTGTGCTGGCAGCGGCACCAACGCCTCCGTCAGCGCCGAATTCGGGTACCCATTCAGGTGAGAGACACACCTGAGACAGGTGAGACACACCTGGGACACACCTGGGACAGGTGAGAGACACACCTGGGACAGGTGAGACAGGTAACACACCTGGGACGGGTAACACACCTGGGAAAGGTGAGATAGATAACACACCTGGGACAGGTGAGACACCTGGGATAGGTGAGGGACACTTGGGATAGGTGAGACACACCTGGAACAGGTGAGACAAACCTGGGACAGGTGAGACAGGTCAGCGCCGCCTTCGGGTACCCATTCAGGTGAGGGATACACCTGGGACACACCTGGGACACATCTGGGACAGGTGAGAGACACCTGGGACAGGTAACACACCTGGGAGAGGTGAGAGACACACCTGGGATAGGTGAGACAGGTAACACACCTGGGACAGGTAACACACCTGGGATACACCTGGGATAGGTAACACACCTGGGACAGGTGAGCTGGGACACGCCTGGGACAGATAACACACCTGGGACACACCTGGGATAGGTGAGACACCTGGGACAGGTGAGAGACACCTGGGATAGGTGAGACAGGTAACACACCTGGGACACACCTGGGACACACCTGGGACAGGTAACACAGCTGGGACAGGTGAGACAGGTAACACACCTGCGCCGGCAGCGCCAACGCCTCCGTCAGCGCCCAATTCAGCTACCCCTTCAGGTGAGAGACAGGTAACACACCTGGGACAGGTAACACACCTGGGACAGGTAACACACCTGGGATACACCTGGGACAGGTGAGAGACACCTTGGACAGGTAACACACCTGGGACAGGTGAGGGACACCTTGGACAGGTAACACACCTGGGACAGGTGAGGGACACACCTGGGATGGGTGAGACACCTTGGACAGGTAACACACCTGGGATAGGTAACACAGCTGGGATAGGTGAGAGACACACCTGGGACAGGTGAGGAACACCTGGGACAGGTGAGGGACACACCTGGGGCAGGTGAGACACCTGGGACAGGTCAGTGCCGCCTTTGGCTGCCCCTTCAGGTGAGACAGGTGTGGGACAGGTGAGACACACACCTGGGACAGGTGAGACAGGTGTGGGACAGGTGACCTGGGACAGGTGAGATGTGGACAGGTGAGACACCTGGGACAGGTCAGCGCTGCCTTCGGGTGAGGGACACGCCTGGGACAGGTGAGGTACGGACAGGTGGGACAGGTGGGGGTGGAAGGTGCAGGAGGCTCCAAAAGTGCTCCCAGGTGTGTCCAGGTGCACCCCAAATGACCCCCAGGTGTGTCCAGGTGACCCCCAGGTGACCCCCAGGTGTGTCCAGGTAACCCCCAGGTGACCCCCAGGTGTGTCCAGGTGACCCCCAGGTGACCCCAGGTGACCCCAGGTGTATCCAGGTGACCCCAGGTGTGTCCCCACCCCCCCCAGGTGTGCCCAGGTGACCCCCCCAGGTGACCCCCAGGTGTGTCCCCACCCCCCCCCAGGTGTGTCCAATCCCCCCCAGGTGACCCCAGGTGTGCCCAGGTGACCCCAGGTGTGTCCAGGTGACCCCCAGGTGTGTCCCCACCCCCCCAGGTGTGTCCAGGTGACCCCCAGATGACCCCAGGTGTGTCCCCGCCCCCCTCAGGTGACCCCAGGTGTGTCCAGGTGACCCTCAGGTGTGTCCAATCCCCCCCAGGTGACCCCCAGATGTGTCCAGGTGACCCCCAGATGACCCCAGGTGTGTCCCCGCCCCCCTTAGGTGACCCCCAGGTGTGTCCAATCACCCTCAGGTGTCCCCCAGGTGTGTCCCCACCCCCCCCAGGTGTGTCCAGGTGACCCCAGATGACCCCAGGTGTGTCCCCACCCCCCAGGTGTGTCCAGGTGACCCCCCAGGTGACCCCCAGGTAACCCCAGGTGTATTCAGGTGACCCTCAGGTGTGTCCAATCCCCCCCAGGAGACCCCCAGGTGTGTCCAGGTGACCCCCAAGTGACCCCCAGGTGTGCCCAGGTGACCCTCAGGTGACCTCAGGTGACCCCCAGGTGACCCGAGGTGTGTCCAATCCCCCCCAGGTAACCCCCAGGTGTCTCCCCTCCCCCCCAGGTTGAACCAGGCCGTTTTCCAGCCGTCGCTGACTCACCTGTGCAACCACACCTGGCCGCGGGACGTGCACCTGGTGGGCGACTTCTCCTCGGCCGCCCGGTTCTTCGTGGGCGTGGCCGTGGCCGCCTTCCTGTACAGCCTGGGGGCGCTGGGCGGCTACCTGGGCTACCTGCACCTGTACAGGTGTGCCGGCTCACGCCTGCCCGTCATGGTGAGTGACAGGTGTGATTTACCTGTCCAGGTGTGATTTACCTGGGCTACCTGCACCTGTACAGGTGTGCTCAGGTGGGGTTTGATGAGGCAGGTGAGGCTCTACCTGGGCTACCTGCACCTGTACAGGTGTGCCGGGTCACGCCTGCCAATCATGGTGAGTGACAGCTGGGATTTACCTGGGCTACCTGCACCTGTACAGGTGTGCGGGGTCACGGCTGCCCGTCATGGTGAGTGACAGGTGTGATTTACCTGGGCTACCTGCACCTGTACAGGTGTGCCGGGTCACGCCTGCCAATCATGGTGAGTGACAGGTGTGATTTACCTGGGCTACCTGCACCTGTACAGGTGTGCGGGGTCACGGCTGCCAATCATGGTGAGTGACAGCTGGGGGTTACCTGTACAGGTGTGCTCAGGTGGGGTTTGATGAGGCAGGTGAGGCTCTACCTGGGCTACCTGCACCTGTACAGGTGCGCCGGGTCACGGCTGCCAATCATGGTGAGTGACAGGTGTGATTTACCTGGGCTACCTGCACCTGTACAGGTGTGCCGGGTCCCGGCTGCCAATCATGGTGAGTGACAGCTGGGGGTTACCTGGGCTACCTGCACCTGTACAGGTGTGCCGGGTCACGGCTGCCCGTCATGGTGAGTGACAGGTGGGATTTACCTGGGCTACCTGCACCTGTACAGGTGTGCGGGGTCACGGCTGCCAATCATGGTGAGTGACAGCTGGACAGGTGTGATTTACCTGGGCTACCTGCACCTGTACAGGTGTGCTCAGGTGGGGTTTGATGGGGCAGGTGAGGCTCTACCTGGGCTACCTGCACCTGTACAGGTGTGCGGGGTCACGGCTGCCAATCATGGTGAGTGACAGGTGTGATTTACCTGGGCTACCTGGGTTACCTGCACCTGTACAGGTGTGCTGGGTCCCGCCTGCCAATCATGGTGAGTGACAGCTGGGATTTACCTGGGCTACCTGCACCTGTACAGGTGTGCCGGGTCACGGCTGCCAATCATGGTGAGTGACAGCTGGGGGTTACCTGTACAGGTGTGCTCAGGTGGGATTTACCTGGGCTACCTGCACCTGTACAGGTGTGCAGGGTCACGGCTGCCAATCATGGTGAGTGACAGCTGGACAGGTGTGATTTACCTGGGCTACCTGCACCTGTACAGGTGTGCCGGCTCACGGCTGCCAATCATGGTGAGTGCTCACCTGTCCAGGTGTGCTCAGGTGTGCTGGGTTGGGATTTACCTGCACAGATGTGCTCAGGTGGGGTTTGAGCACTTGGACAGGTGTAGGTTACTTGCACAGGTGTGCTCAGGTGTTACCAGGTGTGCTCAGGTGGGGTTTGATGGGGCAGGTGAGGCTCTACCTGGGCTACCTGCACCTGTACAGGTGTGCTCAGGTGGGGTTTGATGGGACAGGTGGGATTTACCTGCACAGGTGTGCTCAGGTGTGCTCAGGTGGGGTTTGATGGGGCAGGTGGGATTTACCTGTACAGGTGTGCTCAGGTGTGCTCAGGTGGGGTTTGATGGGGCAGGTGAGGCTCTACCTGGGCTACCTGCACCTGTACAGGTGTGCTCAGGTGGGATTTACCTGTACAGGTGTACTCAGGTGGGATTTACCTGCCCAGGTGTGCTCAGGTGGGATTTACCTGTACAGGTGTGCTCAGGTGGGCTCAGGTAGGATTTGATCGCTTGGACAGGTGTAAGTTACCTGTACAGGTGGGAGTTACCTGCACAGGTGTGCTCAGGTGGGGTTTGATCACTTGGACAGGCGTAGCTTACCTGTACAGGTGTGCTCAGGTGGGATTTACCTGTTCAGGTGTGCTCAGGTGGGGTTTGATCAGTTGGACAGGTGTAGGTTACCTGTACAGGTGTGCCCAGGTGTGCTCGGGTGGGGTTTGATGGGGCAGGTGAGGCTCTACCTGGGCTACCTGCACCTGTACAGGTGTGCTGGGTCCCGGCTGCCAATCATGGTGAGTGACAGGTGGGATTTACCTGGGCTACCTGCACCTGTACAGGTGTGCTGGGTCACGGCTGCCAATCATGGTGAGTGACAGCCGGGGGTTACCTGGGCTACCTGCACCTGTACAGGTGTGCGGGGTCACGGCTGCCCGTCATGGTGAGTGACAGCTGGGATTTACCTGTACAGGTGTGCTCAGGTGGGGTTTGATGGGGCAGGTGAGGCTCTACCTGGGCTACCTGCACCTGTACAGGTGTGCAGGGTCCCGCCTGCCCGTCATGGTGAGTGACAGGTGTGATTTATCTGTCCAGGTGTGATTTACCTGGGCTACCTGCACCTGTACAGGTGTGCTGGGTCACGGCTGCCAATCATGGTGAGTGACAGCTGGGATTTACCTGTACAGGTGTGCTCAGATGGGATTTACCTGTCCAGGTGTACTCAGGTGTATTCAGGTGTTACCAAGTGTGCTCAGGTGTGGTTTGATGGGGCAGGTGAGGCTCTACCTGGGCTACCTGCACCTGTACAGGTGTGCCGGGTCACGGCTGCCAATCATGGTGAGTGACAGCTGGACAGGTGTGATTTACCTGGGCTACCTGCACCTGTACAGGTGTGCGGGGTCCCGCCTGCCCGTCATGGTGAGTGACAGCTGGGGGTTACCTGGGCTACCTGGGCTACCTGCACCTGTACAGGTGTGCCGGGTCACGGCTGCCCGTCATGGTGAGTGACAGGTGGGATTTACCTGGGATTTACCTGGGCTACCTGCACCTGTACAGGTGTGCAGGGTCACGCCTGCCCGTCATGGTGAGTGACAGGTGTGATTTACCTGGGCTACCTGCACCTGTACAGGTGTGCTGGGTCCCGCCTGCCCGTCATGGTGAGTGACAGCTGTACAGGTGTGATTTACCTGCACAGGTGTGCTCAGGTGTGCTCAGGTGGGGTTTGAGCACTTGGACAGGTGTAGGTTACCTGTACAGGTGTGCCCAGGTGTGCTCAGGTGGGGTTTGATGGGGCAGGTGAGGCTCTACCTGGGCTACCTGCACCTGTACAGGTGTGCGGGGTCACGGCTGCCAATCATGGTGAGTGACAGCTGGGGGTTACCTGGGCTACCTGCACCTGTACAGGTGTGCCGGCTCACGGCTGCCAATCATGGTGAGTGACAGCTGGGGGTTACCTGGGCTACCTGCACCTGTACAGGTGTGCCGGCTCACGCCTGCCAATCATGGTGAGTGACAGCTGGACAGGTGTGATTTACCTGGGCT
Organism: Phylloscopus trochilus trochilus; assembly: GCA_016584745.2. Classification (NCBI taxonomy): domain Eukaryota; kingdom Metazoa; phylum Chordata; class Aves; order Passeriformes; family Phylloscopidae; genus Phylloscopus; species Phylloscopus trochilus. Next base: position 13,835 of record WQNJ02000505.1, on the reverse strand, counting down.
ACCTGCACCTGTACAGGTGTGCGGGGTCACGGCTGCCCGTCATGGTGAGTGACAGGTGTGATTTACCTGTACAGGTGTGCTCAGGTGGGGTTTGATGGGGCAGGTGAGGCTCTACCTGGGCTACCTGCACCTGTACAGGTGTGCTCAGGTGTGCTCAGGTGGGGTTTGATGGGGCAGGTGAGGCTCTACCTGGGCTACCTGCACCTGTACAGGTGTGCGGGGTCACGGCTGCCAGTCATGGTGAGTGACAGGTGGGATTTACCTGGGCTACCTGCACCTGTACAGGTGTGCAGGGTCACGGCAGCCCGTCATGGTGAGTGACAGCTGGGGGTTACCTGTACAGGTGTGCTCAGGTGGGATTTACCTGCACAGGTGTGTTCAGGTGGGGTTTGATGGGGCAGGTGGGATTTACCTGTCCAGGTGTGCTCAGGTGGGATTTACCTGTACAGGTGTGCTCAGGTGTGCTCAGGTAGGGTCTGATCGCTTAGACAGGTGTAAGATACCTGTACAGGTGGGATTTACCTGGGCTACCTGCACCTGTACAGGTATGCCGGGTCCCGCCTGCCCGTCATGGTGAGTGCTCACCTGTACAGGTGTGCTCAGGTGGGGTTTGATGGGGCAGGTGAGGCTCTACCTGGGCTACCTGCACCTGTACAGGTGTGCGGGCTCCCGCCTGCCCGTCATGGTGAGTGCTCACCTGTACAGGTGTGCTCAGGTGGGGTTTGATGGGGCAGGTGGGATTTACCTGCCCAGGTGTGCTCAGGTGGGATTTACCTGTACAGGTGTGCCCAGGTGGGCTCAGGTAGGGTCTGATTGCTTAGACAGGTGTAAGTTACCTGTACAGGTGTGCTCAGGTGTCACCAGTTGTGCTCAGGTGGGATTTACCTGCTCAGGTGTGCTCAGGTGGGGTTTGATGGGGCAGGTGAGGCTCTACCTGGGCTACCTGCACCTGTACAGGTGTGCAGGCTCACGCCTGCCCGTCATGGTGAGTGACAGCTGGGGGTTACCTGTCCAGGTGTGCTCAGGTGGGGTTTACCTGGGCTACCTGCACCTGTACAGGTGTGCCGGCTCACGGCTGCCCGTCATGGTGAGTGACAGGTGTGATTTACCTGGGCTACCTGCACCTGTACAGGTGTGCCGGCTCACGCCTGCCCGTCATGGTGAGTGACAGCTGGGGGTTACCTGCCCAGGTGTGCTCAGGTGGGGTTTGATGGGGCAGCTGGGATTTACCTGTACAGGTGTGCTCAGGTGGGCTCAGGTAGGGTCTGATCGCTTAGACAGGTGTAAGTTACCTGTACAGGTGGGAGTTACCTGCCCAGGTGTGCTCAGGTGGGGTTTGAGCACTTGGACAGGCGTAGGTTACCTGCACAGGTGTGCCCAGGTGTGCTCAGGTGGGGTTTGATGAGGCAGGTGAGGCTCTACCTGGGCTACCTGCACCTGTACAGGTGTGCTGGGTCACGCCTGCCCGTCATGGTGAGTGACAGCCGGGGGTTACCTGTACAGGTGTGCTCAGGTGAGATTTACCTGCACAGGTGTACTCAGGTGTGCTCAGGTGGGGTTTGATCACTTGGACAGACGTAGGTTACCTGCACAGGTGTGCTCAGGTGGGATTTACCTGCCCAGGTGTGCTCAGGTGGGGTTTGACGGGGCAGGTGAGGCTCTACCTGGGCTACCTGCACCTGTACAGGTGTGCCGGGTCACGGCTGCCAATCATGGTGAGTGACAGCTGGACAGGTGTGCTCAGGTGGGGTTTGATGGGGCAGATGGGATTTACCTGCCCAGGTGTACTCAGGTGGGATTTACCTGCCCAGGTGTGCTCAGGTGGGATTTACTTGCACAGGTGTGCTCAGGTGGGCTCAGGTGGGGTCTGATCGCTTAGACAGGTGTAAGTTACCTGTACAGGTGGGATTTACCTGCACAGGTGTGCTCAGGTGGGGTTTGAGCACTTGGACAAGCGTAGGTTACCTGTACAGGTGTGCTCAGGTGGGATTTACCTGTACAGGTGTGCCCAGGTGGGCTCAGGTGGGGTTTGATGGGGCAGGTGAGGCTCTACCTGGGCTACCTGCACCTGTACAGGTGTGCGGGGTCACGCCTGCCCATCATGGTGAGTGACAGGTGTGATTTACCTGGGCTACCTGCACCTGTACAGGTGTGCCGGGTCACGGCTGCCAATCATGGTGAGTGACAGCTGGGATTTACCTGCCCAGGTGTGCTCAGGTGGGGTTTGATGGGGCAGGTGAGGCTCTACCTGGGCTACCTGCACCTGTACAGGTGTGCGGGGTCACGCCTGCCAATCATGGTGAGTGACAGCTGGGGGTTACCTGGGCTACCTGCACCTGTACAGGTGTGCTGGGTCACGGCTGCCAATCATGGTGAGTGACAGCTGGACAGGTGAGGCTCTACCTGGGCTACCTGCACCTGTACAGGTGTGCTGGGTCACGGCTGCCAATCATGGTGAGTGACAGGTGTGATTTACCTGGGCTACCTGCACCTGTACAGGTGTGCCGGGTCACGCCTGCCCGTCATGGTGAGTGACAGCTGGACAGGTGTGCTCAGGTGTGCTCAGGTGGGGTTTGATGGGGCAGATGGGATTTACCTGCCCAGGTGTGCTCAGGTGGGGTTTGATGGGGCAGGTGAGGCTCTACCTGGGCTACCTGCACCTGTACAGGTGTGCCGGGTCCCACCTGCCCGTCATGGTGAGTGACAGGTGTGATTTACCTGTACAGGTGTGCTCAGGTGGGGTTTATCTGGGCTACCTGCACCTGTACAGGTGTGCTCAGGTGTGGTTTGATGGGGCAGGTGAGGCTCTACCTGGGCTACCTGCACCTGTACAGGTGTGCTGGGTCACGCCTGCCCGTCATGGTGAGTGACAGCCGGGGGTTACCTGTACAGGTGTGCTCAGGTGTGATTTACCTGGGCTACCTGCACCTGTACAGGTGTGCTGGGTCACGCCTGCCCGTCATGGTGAGTGACAGCTGGGGGTTACCTGTACAGGTGTGCTCAGGTGGGATTTACCTGCCCAGGTGTGTTTGGGTGGGGTTTGATGGGGCAGGTGGGATTTACCTGCTCAGGTGTGCTCAGGTGGGATTTACCTGCCCAGGTGTGCTCAGGTGTGCTCAGGTAGGGTCTGATCGCTTAGACAGGTGTAAGTTACCTGTACAGGTGGGAGTTACCTGCCCAGGTGTGCTCAGGTGGGGTTTGATGGGGCAGGTGAGGCTCTACCTGGGCTACCTGCACCTGTACAGGTGTGCAGGGTCACGGCTGCCAATCATGGTGAGTGACAGGTGTGATTTACCTGGGCTACCTGCACCTGTACAGGTGTGCCGGCTCACGCCTGCCCGTCATGGTGAGTGACAGGTGTGATTTACCTGGGCTACCTGCACCTGTACAGGTGTGCCGGGTCCCGCCTGCCCGTCATGGTGAGTGACAGCTGGGATTTACCTGTCCAGGTGTGATTTACCTGGGCTACCTGCACCTGTACAGGTGTGCGGGGTCACGGCTGCCAATCATGGTGAGTGACAGGTGTGATTTACCTGGGCTACCTGCACCTGTACAGGTGTGCTCAGGTGTGCTCAGGTGGGGTTTACCTGTACAGGTGTGCTCAGGTGTGATTTACCTGGGCTACCTGCACCTGTACAGGTGTGCTCAGGTGTGCTCAGGTGTGCTCAGGTGGAGTTTGAGCACTTGGACAGGTGTAGATTACCTGTACAGGTGTGCTCAGGTGTGCTCAGGTGGGGTTTGATGGGGCAGGTGGGATTTACCTGCCCAGGTGTGCTCAGGTGGGATTTACCTGCACAGGTGTGCTCAGGTGGGGTTTGATGGGGCAGGTGGGATTTACCTGTACAGGTGTGCTCAGGTGGGGTTTACCTGTACAGGTGTGCTCAGGTGTGCTCAGGTGGGTTTTGAGCACTTGGACAGACGTAGTTTACCTGCCCAGGTGTGCTCAGGTGGGGTTTGATGGGGCAGGTGAGGCTCTACCTGGGCTACCTGCACCTGTACAGGTGTGCTGGGTCACGCCTGCCCGTCATGGTGAGTGACAGGTGTGATTTACCTGGGCTACCTGCACCTGTACAGGTGTGCTGGGTCACGCCTGCCCGTCATGGTGAGTGACAGCTGGGGGTTACCTGTACAGGTGTGCTCAGGTGGGGTTTGATGGGGCAGATGGGATTTACCTGCCCAGGTGTGCCCAGGTGGGATTTACCTGCCCAGGTGTGCTCAGGTGGGGTTTGATGGGGCAGGTGAGGCTCTACCTGGGCTACCTGCACCTGCACAGGTGTGCTCAGGTGGGGTTTGATCACTTGGACAGGCGTAGGTTACCTGCCCAGGTGTGCCCAGGTGTGCTCAGGTGTGGTTTGATGGGGCAGGTGAGGCTCTACCTGGGCTACCTGCACCTGTACAGGTGTGCTGGGTCACGCCTGCCCGTCATGGTGAGTGACAGCTGGACAGGTGTGCTCAGGTGGGATTTGCCTGTCCAGGTGTGCTCAGGTGGGCTCAGGTAGGGTCTGATTGCTTAGACAGGTGTAAGTTACCTGTACAGGTGGGAGTTACTTGCACAGGTGTGCTCAGGTGGGGTTTAAGCACTTGGATAGGCAGAGGTTACCTGCCCAGGTGTGTTCAGGTGGGCTCAGGTAGGGTCTGATCGCTTAGACAGGTGTAAGTTACCTGTACAGGTGGGATTTACCTGCCCAGGTGTGCTCAGGTGGGGTTTGATGGGGCAGGTGAGGCTCTACCTGGGCTACCTGCACCTGTACAGGTGTGCGGGGTCACGGCTGCCCGTCATGGTGAGTGACAGCTGGGGGTTACCTGGGCTACCTGCACCTGCCCAGGTGTGCCCAGGTGTGCCCAGGTGTGCTCGGGTGGGGATTTTTGGGGTTCCTGGGCGGGAATTTTGGGAATTTTGGGAATTTTTGGGGGGGCGGGGTTTAACCCTTTGTGCCCCTTCTCTCTCCCCGCTGCCCCCGAAGGAGCCCAGGTAAGCCCCGCCCCCTTTTTGTAAGCCCCGCCCCCTTTTTGTAAACCCCGCCCCTTTTGGGGAGCCCCGCCCCTTTTTTGTAAGCCCCGCCCCCCAAATCCCCAATTTTTCCCCCAAAATTCCCGAATTTTCCCCCAAAATTCCCGATTTTCCTTCCAAGCTCCCCAAATTTTCCCGAAAAATCCCGTTTTCCCCCAAAAAATTCCCAAGTTTTCCCAAAAAATTCCGTTTTCCCCCCAAAAATTCCCAAATTTCCCGAAAAATCCCGTTTTCCCCCCCAAAAATTCCTGATTTTCCCCGAAAATTTTCGTTTTTCTCCCCAAAAAAATTCCCGATTTTCCCGTTTTTCCCCCAAAATTCCTAATTTTTCCCCCCAAAAAATCCCAAAATTTCCCCCCGAATTCTATTTTTTCTCTCCCCAGAATTCTCCTTTTTGCCCCCCAAAATTCCCATTTTTTTCCCCAAAATTCCCTTTTTCACCCCAAAATTCCCGGTTTTCCCCCCAAAAAAATCCCGAAATTTTCCCCAACTTCTCTTTTTCTCCCCAAAATTCCCAATTTTCCCCCCAAAATTCCCCATTTTGGGTCAATTTTGGGTCATTTTGGGTCCATTTTGGGTCCATTTTCTCTCATTTTGAGTCATTTTTGGTTCTTTTCTCCTCAGTTTGGGTCATTTTGGGTCCATCTTGGGTCATTTTGGGTCATTTTGGGTAATTTTCTCTCTATTTTAGGTCATTTTGGTCCATTTTGGGTCGTTTTCCCTCCATTTTGGGTCATTTTCCCTCCATTTTGAGTCATTTTTGATCCATTTTGGGTTATTTTTGGGTCAATTTTGGGTCATTTTTGGGTCAATTTTGGGTCATTTTCCCTCATTTTGGGTCAATTTTGGGTCATTTTGGGTCCATTTTGGGTCCTTTCCCCTCCGTTTCTGGGTCATTTCCCCTCCATTCCGCGGCCATTCTGGGTCCGTTTTTCGCTGTTTTTTCGCTTTTTCTCCCCAAATTTTTTATTTCCCCCTCCCCTCCCCCCTAAAATCTCCATTTTCCCCCTAAAATTCCCTCTTTCCTCCCCAAAATTCCCCTTTTTCCCCAAAAAATTCCCTATTTTGGGTCATTGTCCATCTGTTTTGGGTCATTTTGGGTCACTTTCTCTCCATTTTGGGTCCGTTTTGGGTCATTTTCCCTCATTTTGGGTCCTTTTTGGGTCATTTGGGGTCAATTTTGGGTCATTTTCTCTCGGTTTTGGGTCCATTTGGGGTCCATTTTGGGTCATTTTGGGTCGTTTTCTCCTCTTTTTGTGTCATTTTCTCCCCATTTTAAGTCATTTTCCCTCCATTTTGAGTAATTTTGGGTCATTTCAGTCCATTTTGGGTAATTTTGGGGCCATTTTGGGTCATTTTGAGTCATTTTGGATCCATTTTGGGTCATTTTGGGGCCATTTTGGGTCATTTTGAGTCATTTTGGATCCATTTTGGGTCATTTTGGGTCATTTTGGGGCCATTTTGGGTCCATTTTGGGTCTATTTTGGGCCATTTTGGGTCATTTTTTCCCAGTTTGGGTCATTTTGGGTCCATTTTGGGCCAATTTTGGGTCAATTTTGGGTCATTTTCCCTCCATTTTGGGTCATTTTTGGGTCAATTTTCGGTCATTTTCTCTCCATTTTGGGTCCATTTTCCCTCATTTTGAGTCATTTTGGGTCAATTTTGGGTCATTTTGGGTCGTTTTCCCTCCATTTTGGGTCATTTTGGGTCAATTTTGGGTCCATTTTCTCCCCATTTTGGGTCCATTTTCCCTCATTTTGGGTCGTTTCAGGTCCATTTTGGGTCATTTTGGGTCATTTTGGGTCATTTTTCTCTCCATTTTGGGTCATTTTGGGTTATTTTGGGGCCATTTTAGCTCATTTTGGTCCATTTTGGGTCAATTTTGGGTCCTTTCCCCTCCGTTTCTGGCTCATTTCCCCTCCATTCCGGGTCCGTTTTTCGCCGTTTTTTCACTTTTTCTCCCCAAATTTTTTTTCATTCCCCCCTCCCCCCCACCCCGGACTGACCCCTCCCCTCTCCCCTCCCCCCCCCCAGGACCTGCTGGCCTCGGCTCTGCTGGCCGCCCTCTGGCTCGTGGCCTCCTCGGCCTGGGCCCAGGCCTTGGCTCACGTCCGGGCCGCCGTGGCCGCGCCCCTCCCCCACTGCCCCTCCCCCACCGTCAGCTGCCTCCGGACCGGGGCCACGCCCATGGGGGGGCTGGGGGCGTCGGTGGTGAGAGGGGGTGGGGGAAACTGAGGCACGGGGGGGTGGGGGAGGGGCAGAGGAGGGGAAACTGAGGCACGGGGGGGAGGGGAGAGGGTTTGGGGGGTGGGGGAGGGGGTTTGGGGGGTGATTGAGATGGGAAACTGAGGCACGGAGTGGGGGGAGGGGGAAATTGAGGCACGGGGGGGGTGGGGGAGGGGCACGGGGGGGAAACTGAGGCACGGGAAGGGATTTGGGGGGTGGGGGAGGGGACTTGGGAGGAGAATGAGGGGGAAACAGGCACAGGGGAGTGGGGGAGGGGATTTGGGGGGAGAGATCAAGTGGGGAAACTGAGGCAGGAGTGGGGGGAGGGGCACGGGGGGGGAAAGAGTGGGGGGAGGGGGAAACTGAGGCACGGGGGGGCTGGGGGAGGGGGTTTGGGGGGAGATGGAGGGGGAAACTGAGGCACAGAGGGGTGGGGGAGGGGAGAATCGAGTGGGGAAACTGAGGCACGGGGGGGGGGGGTTGGGAGGTGGGGGAGGGGGTTTGGGGGGCAACCAAGGGGGGAAACTGAGGCACGGGGTGGGGGGAGGGGGAGGGGGGAGGGGATTTGGGGGGAGATTGGGTGGGGAAACTGAGGCACAGAGGAGTGGGGGAGTGGGGAGGGGATTTGGGGATAGAATCGAGGGGGGGAAACTGAGGCACGGGGAGGGGGTTTGAGGGGTGATTGAGATGGGAAACCGAGGCACAGAGGGGTGGGGGAGGGGGTTTGGGGGGAGATGGGAGGGGGAAACTGAGGCACGGGGTGGGGGGAGGGGCACGGGGGGGAAACTGAGGCACAGGGTGGGGGTGAGGATTTGGGGGTGGGGGAGGGGATTTGGGAGGAGAATCGAGTGGGGGAAACTGAGGCAGGAGTGGGGGGAGGGGGAAACTGAGGTACAGGGGGGAGGGAGAGGGTTTGGGGGGTGGGGGAGGGGATTTGGGGAGAAATCGAGGGGGGAAACTGAGGCACGGGGGGGGTGGGGGGTGGGGGAGGGGATTTGGAGGTGATTGAGATGGGAAACTGAGGCACAGAGGGGTGGGGGAGGGGAGAATCGAGTGGGGAAACTGAGGCACAGAGGGGTGGGGGAGGGGGTTTGAGAGTGGGGGAGGGGATTTGGGGGTGGGGGAGGGGATTTGGGGGGAGATTGAGATGGGAAACTGAGGCACGGGGTGGGGGGAGGGGGAAACTGAGGCACGGGGGGAAGGGGCACGGGGGGGGTGGGGGAGGGGGTTTGGGGGGGAGAATCGAGGGGGGAAACTGAGGCACAGAGGGGTGGGGGAGGGGGTTTGGGGGAGATATTGAGGAGGGAAACTGAGGCAGGGAGTGGGGGGAGGGGGAAACTGAGGCACGGGGGGTGCTGGGGAGTGGGGGAGGGGATTTGGGGGAGAATCGAGGGGGGAAACTGAGGCAGGAGTGGGGGGAGGGGCGGGGGGGGAAACTGAGGCACGGGGTGGGGGGAGGGGGATGTGGGGGAGGGGATTTGGGGGGGAGAATCGAGGGGGATACTGAGGCACGGGGGGGAGGGGAGAGGGTTTGGGGGGTGGGGGAGGGGATTTTTGGGGAGATATCGAGGAGGGAAACTGAGGCACGGGGGGGTGGGGGAGGGGATTTGGGGGGTGATTGAGATGGGAAACTGAGGCACAGAGGGGTGGGGGAGGGGCACAGGGGAGGAAACTGAGGCACGGGGGGGTGGGGGAGGGGGTTTGGGGGTGGGGGAGGGGATTTGGGGAGAGATCCAGGGGGGGAAACTGAGGCACGGGTGGGGGGAAGGGGAAACTGAGGCACGGGAGAGCTGGGGAGGGGAGAGGGTTTGGGGGTGGGGGAGGGGACTTGGGGAGAGATTGGGTGGGGAAACTGAGGCAGGAGTGGGGGAGGGGGAAACCGAGGGGGGAAACTGAGGCACGGGAGAGCTGGGGGGGATTTGGGGGGTGGGGGAGGGGGTTTGAGGGTGGGGGAGGGGGTTTGGGGGAGAATCGAGGGGGGAAACTGAGGCACGGGGTGGGGGGAGGGGCACAGGGGGGAAACTGAGGCACGGGGTGGGGGGAGGGGGAGGGGGGAGGGGATTTGGGGGGAGAATCGAGGGGGGAAACTGAGGCAGGAGTGGGGGGAGGGGTTTGGGGGATGGGGGAGGGGATTTGGGGGATGATTGAGATGGGAAACTGAGGCAGGAGTGGGAGGAGTGGGGGGAGGGGGAAGCTGAGGCACGGGGGGGTGCTGGGTGGGTGGGGGAGGGGGATTTGGGGGGTGAATTGAGGGGGGAAACTGAGGCAGGAGTGGGGGGAGGGGCACAGGGGGGGAAACTGAGGCACGGGGGGGGAGGGGGGGGGATTTGGGAGGTGGGGGAGGGGGTTTGGGTGGCAACCAAGGGGGGGAAACTGAGGCATGGGCGGGTGGGGGAGGGGAGAATCGAGTGGGGAAACTGAGGCACGGGGAGGGGGGAGAGGGTTTGGGGGGTGGGGGAGGGGATTTGTGGGGGAGATGGAAGGGGGAAACTGAGGCACGGAGGGGGTGGGGGGGAATTTGGGGGGAAATCAAGGGGGGAAACTGAGGCACGGGGTGGGGGGAGGGGCACAGGGGGGGAAACTGAGGCATGGGGGGGGAGGGGGAGAGGGTTTGGGGGATGGGGGAGGGGGTTTGGGGGGCAACCAAGGGGGAAACTGAGGCAGGAGTGGGGGGAGGGGGGAAACTGAGGCACAGAGGGGTGGGGGAGGGGGTTTGGGGGGAGGGGAGGGAAACTGAGGCAGAGCGGCGGGGGGGGAGGGGCCTGAGCTGGAATTGGGAGATTTTTTTTGGGATGAGGGGTGGGCGTGGCTTAGAGAGGCAGAGTGGGCGGGGCTTTATCTGACCCCGCCCCCTCTGGGTCATTCCGGAACCTTCCAGGCCTTCGGCTTCCTCAACCTCGTCCTCTGGGCCGCCGGCTCCTGGTTCGTCTACAAGGAGACCCCGTGGCACCGCCCGGCCCCGCCCCCCGCGCCTGGCCCCGCCCCCATGTGACCCCGCCCCCTCCTGGGCCTGGCCACGCCCCCTCCTGGGCCCGGCCACGCCCCCTACACCCCCCCCATATTGTCCCTTGGGTTTGGGGGGAGGGGGGGTGGGGCGTGGCCAGGCGGAGGGGGAGGGGCTTCACGCGCTGCGGGGGGAGGGGGTTGGGGTGAGCTTGGGGTGACCTTTGACCTCGGGTGGGCGTGGTCTTGGCTTGGGCTCGCTGGCCATTGGCCGGTTTTGGGGGGGGGGGTGAGCTTTGGGTGACCTTTGACCTTAGCTTGGCGTGGTGACCATTGGTTGGTTGACCTCTGGGTGACCTTTGACCTCGGCTTGGCCGTGGCCTTGACCATTGGTTGGTTGACCTTTGGGTGACCTTTGACCTCAGCTTGGCTTGGCATTGACTGTCGGTTGGTTGACCTTTGGGTGACCTTTGACCTTAGCTTGGCGTGGCATTGACCATTGGTTGGTTGACCTTTGGGTGACCTTTGACCTCAGCTTGGCTTGGCATTGACTGTCGGTTGGTTGACCTTTGGGTGACCTTTGACCTCGGCTTGGCGTGGCCTTGACCATTGGTTGGGTGACCTTTGGGTGACCTTTGACCTTGGCTTGGCATGGCCTTGACCATTGGTTGGTTGACCTCTGGGTGACCTTTGACCTCGGCTTGGCATTGACCATCGGTTGGTTGACCTCGACCTTGCTGACCATTGGTTGGTCTGGGCTTGACCATCGGGTGACCTTTGACCTTGGCTTGGGTTGGCGTTGACCTCGACCTTGCTGACCATTGGTCGGTCTTGGGGATGACCTTTGGGTCATTCTTGACCTCGCTGACCATTGGCTGACCTTGACCTCGTTGACCTTGACCTCACTGACCATTGGCTGACCTTGGCATGACCTTTGGGTCATTCTCGACCTCCTTGACCCCTGGTTGGCCTTGACCTCGCTGACCATCGGCTGACCTTGGCTTGACCCCGGCTCGGTCTTGACCTTGACCATCGGGGGCTTGACCTGGCCTTGACCTCGGCCTGGGCTGGATTTCGCTGACCACCAGCGGAGGTGACCACTGGGCTGGTCTTGACCTTGGGTTGACCTTTGGTTGACCTTGGGTTGGTTGACCTTTGGTTGACCTTGGGTTGGTTGACCTTGAGTTGGTTGACCTTGAGTTGACCTGGGGTTGGGTTGACCTTGTGTTGACCTCAAGTCAACTTGGGGTTGGGTGGGGTTGAGTTGGGTTGACCTCGAGTTGACCTTGGCTTGGATTGGGTGGACCATGGGTGACCTTGGGTTGACCTTGGGTTGACTTTGGGTTGGTTGACCTTGGTTGACCTTGGGTTGGTTGAGCTTGGGTTGACCTGGGGTTGGTTGACCTTGGGTTGGGTTGACCTTTGGTTGGTTGACCTTGGTTGACCTTGGGTTGACCTTGAGTCAACTTGGGGTTGGGTTGGGTTAAGTTGGGTTGACCTCGAGTTGACCTGGGGTTGGGTTGGGTGGATCGTGGGTGACCTTGGGTTGACCTTGGCTTGGTTGACCTTGGTTGACCTTGGGTTGGTTGACCTTGGGTTGACCTTGAATTGGGTTGGGGTTGACCATGGGTTGGTTGACCTTTGGTTGACCTTGGGTTGGTTGACCTTGAGTTGACTTGGGGTTGGGTGGGTGGACCTTGGGTGACCTTGGGTTGACCTTGGCTTGGATTGGGTGGAGCTTGAGTGACCTTCAGTTGACCTTGAGTTGGGTCGGGCTGGGTTTGGTTGACCTTGAGTTGGGTCAGGTGGACCTTGGGTGACCTTTGGTTGACCTTGGGTTGAGTTTGATTGACAGGTTGAGTTGGGTTGATCTTGAGTTGACCTGGGGTTGGGTTGATCTTGGCCAGATCTTGAGTTGGGTTGAGTGACCTTGGGTTGACCTTGGGCTGGGTCAGGCTGGGTTTGGTTGACTTCAAGTTGGGTTTGGTTGACCTTGAGTTGGGTCAGGTGGACTTTGGGTGACCTTGGGTTGGGTTGGGTTGGGTTGGATGGACCTTGTGTGACTTTTGGTTGACCTTGAGTTGGGTCAGGTGGACCTTGGGTGACCTTGGGTGGACCTTGGGTTGAGTTTGATTGACAGGTTGGGTTGACCTTGGTTGACCTTGAGTTGGGTTGGGTTGGATGGGACTTTGGGTGACCTTGGATTGACCTTGGGTTGGGTCAAGTTGGGTGACCTTTGGGTGACCTTGGGTTTGGTTGACCTGGGTTGACCTTGGGTTGGGTCAGGTTGACCTTTGGGTGACCTTTGGTTGACCTTGGGTTGGGTTGACCTTGGGTGACCTTTGGGTGACCTTGGGTGACCTTCAGTTGACTGTTGGGTTGGGTTTGGTTGGGTTGACCTTTGGGTGACCTCTGGGTGACCTTTGGCCCGGGCCGACCTCGGCTGACCTTTCCTTGACCCCTCCCGTCTTCACCGCCCCCCCATTGGCCCCCCCCGCCCCCACCTCCCCTCCTCCCATTGGCTCCTCCCCCCGGGTGGGCGTGGCCAAGCACTCCAGCCCTCCCCCTCCCCCGCCCCGCCGGTGCCTCAATAAACGGAATTCTGGGAAATTCCCAAAATCCCCGCCGGGAATGGGTGGGGGGAGGGGGAGGGGGAGGGGGGGAGGGGTCAGCCCGGCCCCGCCCCCACCCGGGGGGACCCTCGGGGACATCGGGGGGGGGGGGGGAGGGGAGGGGGAGGGGACACCGGAGATGGAGCCGAGGTCACCTTTGCTCCAAATTTTATTGGTTCGGACCCCAAAACCGCGGCCCCCCAGCACCGCCCTTGGTGGCCCTGGGGTGGCCTTGGTGGCCCTGGAGGTGGCCCTGGGGTGGCCCTTGGTGGCCCCGGGGTGATCTTGGTGGTCCTTGGTGGCCCTTGGTGGCCCTGGGGTGGTCCTTGGTGGCCCTGGTGACTGAGGTGGCCCTGGTGGCTTTGGGGTGGCCCTGGTGGGACCAGGGGTGGTCTTGGTGGCCCTGGGGTGGCCTTGGGGTGGCCCTTGGTGGCCCTTGGTGGCCCTGGGGTGGCCCTGGTTGCCCTGGGGGTGGCCCTGGGGGGTGGCCCTGAGGTGGCCCTGATGGGACCAGGGTGGCCTTGGGGTGGCCTTGGTGGCCCTTGGTGGCTTTTGGGGTGGTCCTTGGTGGCCCTGGGGTGGCCCTTGGTGGCCCTTGGTGGCTTTGAGGTCGCCTTGGAGGCCCTGGTGGCCTTGGGGTGGCCCCGGTGGCACCGGGGTGGTCCTTGGTGGTCCTTGGTGGCCCCTGGGTGGGACCAGGGGGTGGCCCTGGTGGCCCAGGGGTGGTCCTTGGCCCTGGAGGTGGTCCTGGGGGGTGGCCCTTGGTGGGACCAGGGATGGTCCTTGGTGGCCCTGGGGGTGGTCCTTGGTGACTTTGAGGTGGCCCTTGGTGGCCCTGGGGTGGCCCTGGGGTGACCTTGGGGTGGCCTCAGGGTGGCCCTTGGTGGGACCAGGGGTGGCCCCGGGGTGGTCCTTGGTGGCCTTGGTGGCCCTGGGGTGGCCCTTGGTGGCCTTGGGGTGGCCCTGGGGGTGGTCGTGGTGGCCCTGGGGGTGGCCCTTGGTGGCCCTGGGGTGGCCCTGGTGGGACCAGGGGCGGCCCTTGG